>JARKHS020015673.1:0-226296 GCA_030143305.2 Amblyomma americanum | reverse complement strand
TTACGGTCAACTGTGTGAAGTCCAATAGGTATTGCAAAGACTTTCATCCGAAAGTCGTTCAGCCAACGTCTGCTTTGGTCATCTTGATTGACAAACTCCAAGGGCCGCCCCTGCAAAATAGATTGAGCTGCTTTCAACAAAAACGCTGAAAGTTTGTGACATGGGCAGGTAAGTACTAGTGCAATGTTTTTCTTAGACCTCACACTACTACCTACCTACTCATTGCACAAAATGCGACAAGAGGACAGTAAGAGAAGCAAACAAAGCGTAAATGCATCGTAGCAAAAAGAAAAATGTTTTGTCCAGGATATCAGTCTACGTAAAAAAAAAGGAAGAAAAAAAGCCCTGCAAGGCACTGCTTCCTGCAGATAAAAGAACTAGAGTAGTTCTGAGTTAGAAGCAACAGCTGCACCGTATCAGATAACGTTGTGGACACTTGCGGATTACTCTGAACCAGGTGCAGTTCTTCAGCTTGTGCTAAAGCATCAGGACAGAAGCATCTTTGTAACTTAGTTTGCTGTCACAGTTCATCACAGATGGGTTCGTGCGGTCTAACATCCCAAAACTGTATATGAACTATGATAGACAACATTGTGGAGGGCTTCACATTAATTTCGACAACTTGGAGTTCTTCCCGCCTCTTGCAGTTGCTCAAAGAACGCAAGCAAACACATGTGACCTCAAACTGCAGCTGGCTGGGCAGGTTGGAAAATTTGTTTGTAGTGGTCCTCACTCTTGTCACAATGTCATGAACAAGTGGGTGAGTTTTGTCATTCTCAGCATTTCCAGGAAGCTGCACTCAACATTTTTTTTTTTCAGGCCGCTCTAAATGCTGCGACAAATTCTAATGATAATCAGGAGAGAGATGCATCTCCAGGGAACAAGAGACTGTTTTTTGTCATTGTTGTTTTCTTTAGATGAAAGGATATGGAGGGCCTACATAAGAGGCTTTAATCCATTCAGCACACCATTCATGGCAATTTGTTATCCTAATGATAAGGGTCATGATTATGAAGAAGGATACCATGCTCCACAACGATTCATTTTTGGTTAAATGGAACACACAGGTACGAATGCTACTCTTGAAGGAATGTAATGATGAAGATCATCAAGGTATATGCACCAAATACAGATATGCATTGATTGTGCATCTAAATGACCAAAGAGGAAGCCTCTGCCAATAAATTTGTACACAAAGCAAGGTATGGTTCCTTCATAAAACAGCAATGACAGGGAAGACATTGTTGTCACTTCGCATACGATTTTATCTACCAGTAAATGCAAGGACAAAACATACACATCTAGAAAAAAAAATACAATTAACTTCAAGCTAATACTTATTTATCTGCTGACACCCATCTCAGCAGGGGTTCGAAATGCGACATTCTTTGGAATCAAAGGCCATGTTCTGCATTCGGACTGAGTCACATAAGGTTGAAGATAAAACGTGTGATTCGAAGCGCACAGCTGCACTATATCACTCAAGCGAATAACGCTCATATGATTCACGATCACATCACCGAGATTATTTAACGAAAATCATCTCCCTAAATGACAACACGGCATTTCTCATATGTGTCAAGCAGTGCTGCAACAGGCTGTTTATCAGCACCTTGCTCACAGACTCACCCCTGGCGTGGCTATTTGGACCGTGAACGTGCTGTGAAGAAGTGTGAACGTTTGTATGAACGACGGGGCAGAGTTTCCTGCGAAAACATGGTACACAAACACATACCGTCAACACGCACTGTCAAGCACTGTCAACAGCGGTGCAGATAGCACGCATCCAAACTGCAAGACGTACGCCGCCGAACATTACTGGGATGATCTGTTACTATTGCAAGCAGTGAACCCAGTAGCTGGTTCTGTTGTTCTCTTGATACGCAGCGAAGTTCGCGTGCATCACACGCGAAATGCGCGTTCCGCAGCGCCGATCCCAGCTATGCAGGCGCGCATCAGTAGGAAGTAGGACAAGGGGATCCGAGTTCAAGCGGAGTTCATTGCAGACGCCGAAAGCTCAAAGCGGCGCCTGTACTTACACTGGCCGTACCGCCCGCGGGAAACATCGAAGCGACGCAATGTTTTCGCAACCGTTTCAGATCGCAACACTGGCTGGCCTGGGAAGCGAAGGCAAAACGTGAGAAGTCGTCTGCGCTTTTAGGCCTAGGCAGGGAAGCTCACTCCCCCTCAACGCATCGTCGTCTGCCCCCCTCAAGTAGGCCGCGTACCGCCGTCCACGTCAGGGCGAGAAAAGCGGTCGGATCGCGGCCACAGTAGTCCGCACTCACCATCCTTGGAGCCGCTCAAGACGATGAGACAGCTTAAACGTGGTGCTGTGGACATGGTGCGGGCAAAGTCATAGTATTTTGCGGGTCAACACCAACATGCGCGCCGAAAAAACCGCAAAGCGCGGCTCCCTTGGCGGTGGGTTCAATGCACTCACAGGGTTGACGGCAGAGCCAACGGCGGCGGTGGCGCGAAAGTAGCCGCTGTCGAAATGAAGTAAAATACAATGCGAAAAAAAAGCGCGAGAAGATGCTTCCGTTCGGATTCTGTTTTGTCCCTTGGAAGGTCTATTTTGGAGGGTCTATGTTTTTACTTTTGATATCGCACTTTTATTTGCGCAGAAGATAAAAGTGCACGTGCACTTCCTGCAATGCTCGCACGAAGCACCGGCACCGGTGGCGCCAATCGTAGCATTGGCGCTTCCTCTGTCGTCTCGCTACTTTGCTTCACCGGCCACGGAGTGACAGCGCGTTGAGCGTTAAAATTTTGCAGTTTCACTGAAAACCATTTTTTCGCATTGACTCATGCACCGGGCAAAGGCCATCGGTGCCTCCGCGTGAGCGCATGGCTGCTTCACTGGCAATGGCGGAACAAAACAACAAGCAGCTCGCAATAACGGCATTGCTGTTGGAAAGACGTCGTTTCATTCCGTTAAATGTGGTCAAAGGGCGCGCGAAATCTCGCCGGCAACGTGACACCTTCACCATCTACACCGGAAGCGCGGCGATTGGGTACATAGGCAGCCGGTAGTTTTCCACTCGTTACGAAACGGAAGGGCGAGTGGCGGCTCGTCCCAATCTAAAGAAAGCATGAAAGAAAGGTGCGGAGATGAAAGAGGAAAGGTGTCGTAGCGAGCGGTGGCGGCGAACACTTCGCCGGTGACGAGGCAAAAGGGATCGGCCACGTGACGTTCGAGACAGCGGGAGCACGCCTCTGCCCGCATGCCGGAGGGAGGAGGGAAAGCGCAGAGACAGCTAAAAAAGTTTCGCAAGCAACAGGAACCGGCAGATGTTCCGCGCTTGTCGTGCTTGTTCCGCAAGAAACGCGCGCGCCGCGCGCGGCGGCGCACGACAGAGCGAAAGTTGGAGAGAAAGCGAGCGACAGACGAGCGTAGAAAACAGGAACAAGTGGAGAGAGATGCAAAAGGCCAAGAGTAGAGAGAAGGTTAGAGGGAGGGAGGAGGCGCCGAAAGAGAAAGAGCAAGGTGGGAGAGATTGCGAAAAAAAAACGCTGCCCCAAGGGCAACGGTGAAGAGGCCCGAAGTCGGCAACATAAAAAAGAAACGGAGAGAGGAAGAGAACGTGCGTTCCGAGTACCGTCTCCCGCTTTCACTCTTTTTCTCTACAAACCTCGCCGCTTGTAATTCATAGCGCAGCGTTTGGCGCGAAGCTTTGCGAGCGCTGATTGGACGACCGAGGTTACCGGCTCGTCGCTCATTGGAGTCTATCGACCACGTGGGGTCAGGTATATAAGCATTGTCCCGCCATTTTGAGGAGCATTCAAGTGACTGGTGTGGTGCGTGTGTCACGTCGCTTCGCCGCTTTCATTTAAGTGTGCCTCGTTTCGGGTTATTTATTTCGCAAGACCAGCCAGAATGCCCGCCACACGTTCCAGGCCTAGGTGAGTTGGTCCTCGAACCACGAGCATTACATTCGAAACCGTATCGTTGCATTTTTCGGTCGAAAATGCTGGGACCCGCTCTGGAACCGGCGGTAGCACGAGCTAAGCCTAATGCCGGGACAAAGTTCTTTGTCAGTTAAAGGCTTGTAGGTTCGTTTCTACGCTCATTATTATACTTTTTGTAGCGCGTAATTGATGTATAAGGCGTGCAGCAGCGTTTGCGCAGTGTCGCGATAGCGGGGAGTGCTTTGACCCACTTCGTCAGCGGTAGAACGGTGGAGGCGAGGGGGATAATCCGCGGAGCGACTTCGCCGGTCCCGTTTGCGGCGAACGTTAACGCACTGGTCGTGACGCTCGCGTTTCTAGTACGGGTAGAGAGCAGCTGCAGCAAAACAAAAGCCAGCGGCGGCCCGTGAAGCCCCGTTCGGCTCTTGCGCTTGTGGCGCATCAGGTAACGACGGTGGCGACCACGCGCCAGTGCGCGCACACCGGTTTAGCTCGACTGCCGCAACGGCCTATTGTTTCTCCGGCGCCGGTGACGTTCGTCGAGCCGCTCGCGACGCAAGTGTTGCGGCGGACAGGTTCTAGCGTGCCCTTTTCCCTCGCGACAGCTGCTGCCTTTCGCCCGAGTGATGGGGCGCCTGTATGGAAGCAGGCGGTGGAACGTCGTGCCGGCTCGCGCGCGGCTCTATGCTAAGCCTCGCCGGCCGGCAGCGCCTGCTGCTTTTTGGCGCCAAGTCCGTCACCGGGGCTCGCATTGGATTTTTTTTTTCCTCCGCTCCTTTCCTGCTCCTCACCGTGCCCTGGCCTTCGCCCGCTCTTTCCCCCCTTTTTGCCGTTTCTGAAGAGCGAGTCGAGGGAGAGGAGGTTTTTGGCGCGTGCATCGTCCGCCGCGGAAGTGGCGCCGTAGTATATTTCGGAAGCCCCATATTGGCTGCCGGTCCACGTGAGCGGCCGTTATTCTCTTACCGACGTGGGCGCGCGAGAGGGTAGACTGAAACGCACCGTCATTGCCTTCACCCTTTTTTTTTTTGTATCCGGCGTCGTGTGCATGTTATTTGAACGGCGGCCGTGGTTTACGTTTTGGCTGGCCGTCCCCGGCGTGACTTATGCGTCTGGCCTTGATGCCGCAGACGGTGCACACGTTGCAGGCGGCGTGCCGCGCGATCATCTCGTGTCGCGCCGCTGTCTGGACGCGCGCACGTTACGAGTGGTGGCGCTTGCGTGATTGCGAACTTCCGCTGCGCGCGAGTGGCGAGTCCGCTCGTAGCCGTTGAGTCCTTGTCGCACCGTATACGAGCGTTGTTGTTTCTTCCGCAGCACCGAGCAGGCTGAGGTGGTTGCCGAGGAGGTGAAGAAGGATGTTGAGTCCCCGGTGAAGGAGAAGGTGGCAGAGACGAAGCCGGTGCGTATTTTTAATTGCATTTTAACGCAGTGTTAGCACACCAGTTTCTACATTCTCTGGCGTTATCCTTCGTCTGTGCCTAGGTTCATTCATGCATCTTTGTTTTCAGAGTTACTTGTTTAAGTGTACGCTTTTGCTTCACAAGTTCTGTTCAACTTGCCGTGTCTTTCAGGAGGAGGCCAAGCCTGCAGCTGAAGAGAAGGGAGACAGCACAGAGGAAGCCAAGGAAGAGGCTGAGAAGACTGAAGAGGAGGCCCCAAAGGCAAACGGAGGTGTGTGTTATTTTACAGATGCACACGTAACTGTCCCTACTGTTCTACTGCCATTGGAGATAGCACTGTGCTTTGCAGAGCGACACTTGCTTGCCCCAGATCTCAGTGCTCCTTTTTTCACTGGCGTAGTAATGATTGTTCTTTGCTGTTCCACTGAGAGTTTATAGCATGTCTCTTGCAGGTTCTTGGTAACTGTGCAGTCACATGGGTGTGGCTGTTTTATTCATATAGTAGGCCATCGTTAATTCAATGCTCTGGTTTATTCAGACTGGCACTTCAGACCCGTAAGCATCAAGTCTTAAAAGCTGATACGGCTGTTACATGTAGCACCTTCAAAACTAACTTTTGGACTCGTAGTTTGATGTTCAGAATAGTCTAGTTTTCCTGATAAACAGCTTGTGCTGTTTCAGGCAGCCTTGCATTTCGTTTTTATTGCTGGTACATTGCAGGACCAGTGATGTAGAAAGACCGATATCATTATGCAAATGCTTGTTCAGAGTTGTAGGCTGTAGTGAGGCTTGATTTGTGCAAGACTGAATAAGTTTTGTCCAGAGCTACACTTGTGTCAAAGTTCCAGTTAGAATGAGCACTTTCAAGTAAAAACGTGGTCATCTTACTGTTTGTGCTAACACCTCTTTAAGCTTGTTTTCATTCTTGCTATGATCTGCTGTCATGGTGGATTTAAACATGAACAGTAAGATGTTCATTGTGCTGGCACGGTGCACAACTAGACATGACTGTATGCAGTGCGTAAAGTTCTTGGATCAGGAGGACCAAAGGAACAGTTGACACTTGAATACAAAAGTGCACCAGCATCAAACTTACCGAAGGATGTTTGGACATGTAATGAAAGCAGTAAGGGTAGTAGCATGAGCAAAACTACTTATGGGCCATGTGGAACGTCAAATCGGGACTGCAAACCTGTGTACAGAAAGATTTCAGTGCATTTTGATGCGATGTACAGATATAACCTGCTGAGGGAATAATTGCATTGAGTACATCTAGATGGGTATAAAAGAAAGCTAATTGGCTTTGTCGTGTCTGGTTGGAGAACACTTTTCCCTTTAAAGTAGTGGGGGCAAGATGTTTGTTGCATGCTGCTTCAAAGCTATGAAGTTTACAGGATGAAAGTGGATGGTGCAGTGACTATGCATGTTTTGAGTGTGCGGTCAATTCTTGCCCTGTTAGATATGTCGCTTGTAAATGTGCAAGGTGTCGTGGACATTCATTTGTCCAGCGTTCCGCGAAACTTTTGCTCAGTGATGTGACATGGGTGCTTTCTTTCTCCAATCAGCCGCTGAAGCTGCTGCCGAGGACAAGGAAGCTGACACAGAGAAGGCCGAGAAGCACAAACTGGAAGATGACGTTGGTGGCACACCCGAAAAGAAGGCCAAGGTTGAGGAAAGCAAGGAGGAAGAGGCCGCCAAGGAGGCGCCAACAGAGGAGGCCGCAGCATGAGCAGCCCGTTCCGCTTCCACACGCAGCCCACACTCCAGCACTCGACCTGAGGACGGAACTCCTACTATCTTCCCCCCTCCCTCTGCATTCCCCCCACCCCCTTCATACATTTACGAGGGGACAAAGTTGTCCCTGAGAACTGCCGCTGCTACCCACCTTAACTTATGTTGGGACTGATGTACAAAGGCATCTGTGCGTCTTGTATTCTACCCACATGTTTTTTTTCTCCCGTTGATTTCTTTGCAGACACCCATCTCTTGTGACCCTGTTCTTGGACCCCCCCCCTTGTGCTGTTGAGACAATTTGATTGTTCAAGTTCACTTTCTTTCTGGACATACACACCACATACTGTCATTTGTTGTGATGAACTTAATATAGATTGTACAGTTTGTCGGGTTTCCAAGAATAAATTTTTTTTTTCTCATCGTCACATTTCCGCCAATGCTTATACTTTCCTGTGTGTGAATGTGCTGTATGGATGGACAATTTCTTTTTTGCTGTATGTGCTGAATGAGAATGTCTCCATTGTTAATGGAATAAATTTTGGCACTTGCTGTGCCATTTCTTCATTGGCCATGATGCCAGTGTTTTCCAAATGCTGTGGTGGATCTAAGCTGGTCATATTCTGTGCCTTGTTGCATGTCGCGACGTGCCATTTTTTTACTTGCACGTGAATACGTCAGCCTCTCAGCAAAAAACTTTTGGCATTGTGGGTTGCAAAATTTTGTATGTTGCAGGCAATGTAGTTCAAAATTGGCCACTGTTTGCAGGAAAATTTTATGCCTTTGTCACAAAGGCACTTTAACCATAGTTGAGATCAAGGTTTAGGTGTTACCGAAAAAAGTAACTATAGATAAGTTGCTCGTTTATGCTAAAACTCGTTACCTACAAACGTTATGTTACGAAAAAAGTACCGCACTGTTACTTCATGGCAATTATTTTAATTAGACCGAATTCAGAACTTCGATAGCAATTTTATAAAGCTCACATAAAACTTCTAGCCCAAACAAGATTTAATGAGAATATACTTTGCACAAATGTGCAGCAGCTTAGCAATGTATAGTGGCCTAAAGTTTCTTGTAGAGTTACAAGTGATGGCTTGTAAATCTGGCACATGGTGAAGCCATTTTCTGAATGGGATATTAAACAAAATTTGGCTTCATTAATTCTAACTTCATAAAAAAAACCGCAGAACTCAACAAATTTAAGGTAATTTTGAAAAATTTGATGTTCCAAAATGCTCGGCATGCTCCCTCTCTTCAGAGAGTTGTGTGTGTGAGTGGTTTGGGAAGGGGAGGTCGGTGAAGGCAAGTGTGTGACTGAGTGTTCCTGCGCCTATTTCGTGCTTAATGCATCTCTTCTGTTTTTTTTTTTTAGTTGGGTGCTTCGTCAAGGGCAGGTGTTTTCTGGCATGCATGCGAGCCGCAACATGGGTCGTCGAGAGCACCTGTACATTTTGTTCATTTACAACATCACTTTAGGTGCTCTGCGCTTTTTTTTTCTAAAAAACAAGGGGGTGGAGTGGGTCACAACTGGAACAAAAAGTAACTAGTAACAGGTCACGTTACCGAAAAACGTTAACGTAAGTACGTTACCCGTTACAGTTCCGAAATGGTAACGAGTACGTTACTAAGTTACCGAAAAAAGTAACGCGTTACCGCCAACACTGGTTGAGACTTGCACCATTGTGAAAAGTTGATGCACTACAGTTAGCATGTGAAACTAGTTAATGGTAGCAATACTTCCATTTCTTTTGCTGACCTCTTCCGGCTTGTAAGAGTTCTGTATCAGAACATGGCATCACTTGCCATTGGAATGTGGTCTCTGAAAACGTCAATTTTTCTCTTAACAGTTCAGACTGAGCAGGGGAAGTTGATATAGGTTGCTTATATGAGAATAACAGTTCACATTGTGTCTGATGTATATCTGCCAAATTTTATTAATATCAGAACCTGGACAATAGATGGCATGCTGAAAAAACCCATTTGGAAAAAATTGGTTTTTGAGAAGGAAATTTCGCAGCGCATCTCTGCAGAGACCAAACCCGCCTTGTAAGTAGGAAGGAGAGATGATGGGAAGAAAGGTGCCGTGGAGAGCTCCAGGATAATTTTGACCACCTTGGGATCTGCAATGTGCGCTGACATTGCACAGCACATGGGGCACCTTTTGCGCTTCGCCGCCATTGAAATGCGGCCGCCACGGCCGAGTTTCAACCCGGGTACTCCAGTTGATAGACGAGCGGCCCAGCATTTTTATAACAATGGGAACGCCACCTCGTCTACTGAAACAGGTATTGCCTCCAGTCTTTTGGGCGCCAAACACCTGTGAAAGGCAGCACAAAAGCTCGGATGCCTCAATGACGACCGGATTTCATGCTTTGCAGCATGAAGGTTCCCAATTGATAACTTTCGCTGTATTGCATGAATGGCTGTGAAAGCTTTCATTCAGCTGATTGGGCAACACTGTCCAGCACCTGTTGGCTACCTGGGCACGCTATATGCTAATGGTTTATGAGCCACGGGAGGAGAAACTCCATAACATGCAGGTACCTTCTGCGCTGCATTTAAGATGAAAATGGTGACGCAACCAGGCTAATTTTAGTAAACAGTTGTGCATGCATTGACGCGGATGAAGGAAAAGAATGCAACTAGAAATACTTGGTCGTTGTGTTAGCTCTTTTTTTTTTTGTCTCGGTGCGCACAGCTGTTCACTAGCAAGTCAGACCAACTAGCCTGCCAGTAATTGGTTTTAGAGAAACGAAAGACAGGAGCTGTTTCACTTTTCAGTGGCCACCTCAAATGCACCATGGCATGGTGGAGGGCTCTGGAATATTTTCAACCACCTAGTGTTCTTGAGCATGCACTGACAAAGGGTGTCTCGACACAGCATTTCAGCATTCCTTTACCGAAGTGATGACATCTCTGCCATTTCGGAGCATTTGCCACGTCCGTATATTGTTGCAGAAATCTGCATTTTCTCGTTTTTAATATGTAAGCTCTTATCCGATGGGTATCAACCCTGAGCAGAATCATCCGTTGTCTGTTCGCAGCTGGCCTAGTGTGAGCGCTCTGTACCACGGCACTGCTCGCTCACTGTCGTCTTCTACATAGTATGAATCTGCGCTCTCGCACTGATTCGAATGTAGTAAACATTTGTAATTTTTTTAGTCATGAGAATGTCCAGTACTGCTTACAGACATTGAAGTCTTGAGATTAAATTTTAGTAGGTGCGTCTTCATTGCATAGACTGCCAAATCCTTGTGATCCAAAGTAGTGTTTCCAAACGAACAACGGCTGTCGCCACCCTGGTACAGGAATGCTGCATCAAGGCACCCTACACTGATATTGCACGGTATGAGTTAGGGCCAGGTAAATGCTGTTGAAGTTGACAATATTGGATTTCCATTGGAGTGCCATCGACTGGGAATTTTGTGACAGGTGGTATGCTGCTGGCAAATATCCTCTCTGAAGTCTAGGTGCAGGCAAGTAATCGCTCATTCAGGGCACTCCGAAATGCCAGAAAGACTGAACGATGCTGGAAACTGATGCAAGTTAGCTGATGTCTCTGATATTGTTAAATTTGCTCACTGAGAATGCACAAGCATTGCTAAGGCAGGAAAGTGTAATTGATCTTCACATATTAGCCTTTCCTTATGCATTCTAAACATGGCACAAAGAAAACTTGCATACCAGCAAGGCCTAATGAGCACTACGGTGTCCCGACTTAATGTCCATTGCCTACCAAAAATCAAGAGGATTGCGTTTATTTGCACTGCTGTTATTTCTGAATTGCACAAAACAAGTATGACTTCAAGGTAATGGATGAGAATCCTCGCCAAAGCAGTTTCTTGTGGCTGTATTGCTTAGTACAGGTTGGAGAGATTGGAACTGGCATACCAGAGGAAAATACAAACTTGCATGCACAAATGTCTGCTGTGTTTTACTTTGTCTTGGTGCATACGTGTACTAATGACAGCAAAAGTTTACAGACCGAGTCTTCTCGGAGGGGGGGGGGGGGGGGGAATTATTGTAGCTGCCTTGCTATGAAGTCGAATGGGACTGTTACAAGCGGAGAGAGCATGCATGTCCCCTTTTACCTGACACATATGAGGCGACTTTATTGCATGAATGCGGCGTAATAACCTTTTTCCACACTATCGTGCCCCGTAAACTTTTGCTGCCGATAGCATCTGATATATGAAAAACATATACAGGCAACTTCAGGGCTGGTTTGAGGGTGCACATATAATGTTAGCACAATGCAAAAAAGCTTAGTGCCCTTGGTGTCGAATCCTGCAATGGTTTTGTTAGAAATGCCGTATACAAGACTTTTACTGAGAATTTTTCACTGAGAGAACGCACTTGTTTTATCCTGTAGCTGGAAACCATACCAGTGAGTATGATGGTGTTTGCAAAATCGGCAAAACTGAGGAATCAAGAGCCACTATGGCCCGAACTGCTGGAAAGTAATTGGAGAGTTTTAGTGCAGCCTAGCATACACTTGCGTTTCCACACACAAAGACACTGCGGCACAGTGATGCATGTCTTGTTAACAGTTTTACTGGCCTTTTCAACCAAGAAATGCAGAACACTGGTGCCATTTAGTAACGATAAGTTAAAGCAATCCATCGGCAATGTGTAAGAAGTGTTGCTTTTTCTTGAAAGACTAACTGAAGACGGCGTGAAATATAGTAAAATAGGACAAATGCTTTTGAAAAAAAAAAAGTAATTCACCTGACAACATACAGTTCATATTTCACTGAGACGTGGTTACATGGTGGGATATACTGATAATGTCAAGGTTTCACCAAAGGATCGTTCCAGCTTGTTTGGTGCAATTTTAAATGCTGCATTAAAAATGTAAATCTTTGCTTCATTGCTATTACAGAGCTCTATACTGTCAATATGAGACAGGATCTTTCCATTTTTGCCATAATCTGAACACACAGTTATTGGCCCGTTCCTGTGAAAACTTATCCGGGAAAAAGTTTTCCTGTGAAAAATTTAAAAGCTTATAATGGTAAAACCATTTCGGCAGAAATTTCTGCACATAGGACCACTTCCTCCATGAGTTGCCCACAACTCTGTCCATGGGCCAATTTACTTGGTTTGCTATTGGGCCATGCTCTTAAGCCACATATGAGCAAGCAAAGCAGATCCTCTAATCTTTGTTAGTTTTGCAGAGCTGACAATGCAAAATGAGCCGCACAGCACTGCCCAGGGAAAAACTTGAGGTCCTGTACATTTCTGACAAAGGCTGCACCAGGTGTGTGGAAATCGGACTTTTTCACAGGTTCAAAAAGTCTGCACGGCTTCTGTTGGCAGTAGGAGAAATTTAAGCTGCAAATACAGTTTTGCATTTCTGGTGACGAAACAATGTGCCTGTACAGAAATGCACTTTTGTAAGACAACAAAATGACAATGCTTCACGTGTTTCCCACTCGTATTTACTGTCCACCATTAGAGTAAGCCACAGCAGCAATTTGGGTGCAAAAAAATGAAGGCTGATGGTTCCTATACTGGCACTAGTACCAGATGTACACTAAGCTGATGCTAATGGCTGCTGAGTGAGATCACACAAGCAAATTTTTATCCTAGTTCATCCCTTCCCTTGCTAAGTGCTCACGCCAGCATGTCCAACATGTCACCAAGCTTAGGCACGAAGAAGTCTGGCAGTTCATTGTGCTTCCCTTCAGACACCAGTTTGCGCACATCATCGAGCCCGTGAATGCCCGAGCCCACGAGCAGCGTCTTCATTCCAGCTCGGCAACCCATCAGGATGTCGGTGTTAAGCCTGCAGCAGCCAAATAGTAATCAGACTTCACTGATGTGCCAGCCAGCCAAAGCAACTATAGCTTGACGGAAAGAAGCCGCAAATCTTCATCAAAGCAGGCTGTGCAGCCAATACGGTGGACTTATTTTCATGATGACATGAGCAGCTGCCTTGCACCTGCTAGTACGTCACTGCAGGTACCTTACTGCAGCATCATAACAATATGTTGATATCATTGGTTGGAGGGTCTCCTTGATAGGCATACGTCGCTTTGTTCTTTAGCTGTGTCTGACTATAGTCCTGAAAGAGCACAGCAGTAAATTGTGGGAATTCAGCCGCAAAGCGATGCCAATGGGTTCGACCTATTGTCATGATGTTGCAGCCATCCGCAATGTCATGACAAGACCATGTATGTGCAGAGTTGACTGCAAAATAACACAATGCATGAGATCATAACTACATCTCACTGCTTTCTAAAACTCCAAGTAATTCGGCATTATATATAGTGGGATGCAACTCAAGAATAGCTTGGCAAATACCCTTCAAAGGAGGCCCTCCAACCAATGGCGCAGATGTGTTGCCATGATAAAGGCCCCTCGTTTTTTTGCGATCAATCGCGGATTCAAGCATTTTTTATGGAATTTTGTGTTGGCAGCCAAATGCTGATTTTCTGATACAAGTGTTGTTGCAGACACCAGTAGGAATGGCAGAACCATGGGAAAATAACTAATCTACCTTATTTGCACAAGTATACCACGAAGGAGAGTTTGACACCTTAGGATAATTTTCAAATGAATATTATTAACATTGTAACGATCACAATCAACTCTGCTGACATGGAGGGGTCATTCTTTCGTTATGGAGATCTTGTATCAAACAAGTGCCATTCTTTAAGTGAAGATAATATGAAATGTTACTTGATGCTGAGTTGCCACAGCTACCTTCAATTTTAGAAGATTAACTTCTGCAGCATGCACGGCATGTGTTCAGAAAATAAACTTGCATGTTTCTTTCATGTGTCTTATGCTTCCCATAGAATTTCGTGGATTCTTAATTCTGCATCCGCGGAATTTATTATGGACACCAAGGTGGTCCATAAGGTCAAAGTCGAGATAGTTGGTGTAATAGTCGCTGCTGTAGCTGACGTCATATAAAAGAGGAGGAGCAAGAAGTTGAGGGGTATGCAAGCACGTGTGTGTGCGCTCACTGCCAGATGCCAGGGGCGATGGAGGAAGATGAACATCCTGCCGTAGCCGCGCGCCAAGAAGCAATGGTTGCGAAGTTTATGTCGTTTCAAAGAAAGCAAGACTGTTTAACAAATAAAAAAAATGCCTACTACTGTGTGTGTGTTAGTATGGCTATCTATGGAAACCGCACATTGCTCGACCACAAACGTAGCCAGGGAGATGCAGCTTTTCGCTTTCGACCAGGGTTAACCAGAGCTAAACCACCAGCAATTTTTTATTTGCTTCTCCTCACAGTTTAGACTGGGCCTATTCATTCTGTTCTAAACTAATTCAACAAACATTTTAGAAATAGTACTGTGCTGAGGTCAACAGAATCACCACCAAACACACTTTGAGAGAAAGTATGAAACCTTTGATGCATTGCACGATATACACAAATGTGCAATTCAGAATATACATTTATGCACAGCTTTTCAATGCTTGACCAAATATGTAGCAGTTAATATTAGGATCAGACTTGAAATGTCGAAAGGGTAGAATGTTGGGCCAGTTGGCGACACATTCTTTAAAATTTTTAGCGTGGAAACACTGGGCAGACACTGAGGCACACAACACGAGCACTAGCTTACAAAGTAGGATCTTGGAAGCGGCCGACATCAAGCAGCGAGGTCCAGATATGTGCATCAGTACAACATTGGTTCACGTGTTTAAGAAAGAGTTGATGTTTATTCAGTCAAATTAGCTGATAATTAAAGGAACTGGAGCACTCCTTTTAAGCTTAGTTCACTATGCTTTGCACTCTCGTGTACTGTTTCTTTACCGTTCATGATACTTGTGCTGCTTTTTAGAAGAAGTTCGTGTCAAGTCCCATGTGATTGCCATCCTTTGATAAACAACCCACAGTTGTTTCAAAATTAGACTCTTACATGGTTTGAATGGGAGAGGAACACATGCACATTTTCTTGTCTGGGTGGAAGATCAAATCAATGTTCAGTTGCAGGTTAGAGCGTCTGTCTTGTGTTTCCGCACTGAAACTTTTTAAAAATTGAAATCTCGGCAGTTTCAAAATCCCTAGGCAGCACAGTTGAACGCAGAAAAGAAGTAAAAGGCATGATTCAGCACAGTTTCTGCGATGGCTTTCTGGCATGCCGATATCAATGCTCAAATTTTGCACTGCCAATGGTGGTGATGTGGACCACTTGTTTAGGTACTATTGTGCGGTGCATCTGAGCACTGTTATGTCTGCATGTGCAGCATGAAATTGCTATTTTGCAAACTAGTGGTTTAGGCACACAAGGTTGCATTCACGTGCTCAAGCAGTGCAAATAAAAGCTGGTCACGATTTGTTTTCATGAGTGCTGAACTCCACTTTTTTTCTTAATTGTAGAAATACAGCAAGCATAGTGGTCCTTGCTCAAAAAGAACTTGATAGAGGGATTAAGTTTTATAAAACAAAAGCTGTACTGAAGTGTTTTGATCAGTTATTTGACTGTTACATGCCAAACCAATCGCGGTGGGGGACCCAACCATATGGGGACCTTTAATGTGTAATGAAATCTTGAGTACATGGGCATTTTTCCAGCTTGCTTCTTAGTGCAAACATCACAGCTGGCATCTAACCCGCAAACTCATGTTCAGCAAGGCATATACCATAGTGAACAGGCCAATTATTTCTCAATCAGCGTTTTAATGGCGAATGCATTACTAGTCCCATTAAGGGAAAAGTCGATCGGTGGCGTGTGTGTGCTCGCAGATGGTAAAAAAAAATTCTAGCGATGGCAAGAACAACAGGGTGACGTCATCAAGCGGCTGTTTGACGCACACAGCAAGCCGAGCACCGCCACTTCAGACAATCCTATACATGCCATTTGTCTGTACATACTCGCCGCTGGCTAACTTCCATGTGGCGCCAGTTTTCCTGGTGTTCATACCAAAACTGTGATGCAGCCATTTGACATACAGCATTCCAGGTGGTGTCATAAGATTGTTGGTTCTATATAGCTTACATGTGCTAGTCAAGTTGGAGGCTAGCATTCGAACTGACGACATATGCACCTTATGCATGCAATCCCAGACTCTCGCATCAAAATTGTGATGCAACCATTTATCGTATAGCGTTCTGGGTGGTGTCATATGCGCGCGTGTGTGGGTGGTGTGTATGTGGGCGGGTGTCACTGCACCCTGGGACAGTAATGCTTTCGCATTCCCACTCGTAAGCAATCTTGTGTTTTTGCTGATTTTTTTTTTAAAGTCTCATTGTGGCATGGGCTTCCCTAGTGACATGAGTTTACTGAACTGAAAATTGATATTGAGGATATACTCTTCGTACGGCACTCTTTGCACATAGTGCAAAACATCGTGCATTGTGGTAGAGTTCCCTTCACTTGCTTTAGCGATGTTTTACTATACCTTTAACATCTTACTCGTAAACTTCCTTATTCTGCAAGTTCATATGCTTGTTTCACTTTTGAGCCAGCATACTACACTTTCACTACAGACAAGATCTAACAATTTTTTTTGCATTCAAGCTCCCATGCACTGTACCTGTGTGCTTCCTAGAATGCATGGCACGACTCCTGCCTGGTTTTAACTCTGCGGCAGTGCTCCACATTTTACACCAGAAAAAAAATAAATAATGAAACACTGCAACATTGCAAGCAATGTTGAAAACACTAGCTCTGCTCATGGCAAAATAGTGTGAAAGTTACTTTCAAAATATGCCCGACATGCATAACCTGAAAGTAAAAAGTCATAAATCATTCTCAGCTGAACCAGTATATATCAGATGAAGGCTACATGCCTATAAGGGAAGAAAAATCAGTTGTTTGTTAACGCGATAGCAGAAGATCTGGCATTGTTGGCGTCGTCAGCGTTGTGAACAAAAAATCCCCGGAGAAGCAACCTAGGTGGCCTACCAGGATCATGTGACTTTGTGGAGTCCTCACAACCTGCCCATCGGATTGTGAGCAAACTGACCACCATGGCAGGTGGTAGTTAAATTAACGACTGGTCGTAAGAGGTTGCTTTGGAAGAGCAACCTAGGTTGCATAAGCCCCACCGGTGGCATCACCTGCCATAGGTGCATCACTTAACTGCTGCATCACTACACCAGGAGTGGTATGAGGGCTCCCAGGAATCCATGATTGTAAAGTTGAGAATGATCAAATCCATATATATGGACATTAACCCATTAATGCTATCGCGTCACACCATTAAGGCAGAGCTTAAGTGTCCCCTCCAATTTTTGGTTCTCATCGCTTGTATGCTTTTTCTACCAAGGTAAATAAGCAACTACTTTTTCTGAACAGAAACAGTACCTGTCTCCAACCATGAGAGTATTTGCAGGCTTCAGGTCTGGACAGCCGTACTTGATGCAGTCAACCATGTACTGTTCCGGTTTCCCGACAACCGTGGGTTTACGCATAGCAGCAGTTGTGACTGCAGCGAGCATACTGCCTGAACCTGTAAAGCATAGAAATTAAGATGTGTTAATTTTACTCCCAAGCTGAGAATTACAGCTAAATCTCGTGTATAGAAAATGAAAAATGCCCTACCACACACAGTAAGTAAACATTCCATTCTACAAAACTTATATCAGTTAAAGGGGCCTCAAATCCAAACTTTATGTGGTCACATCTGTCATTAGCTGATAGTTCAAAGAAGCCCGGGTTAGTTCAGCAAACCTCCTTCACATTCCTCACTGCAGCATACAAAATGCAAAACAATGGCAAACGTGGCTTAGCAGATGGTAGCATCAATGTAGCAAGCTAAGGGAATCTGACAAAAATACATGTTAAAACCTTGCAGGACAGCGGAACCCATGCTGTCCCATTTGCTTCAAGTGATGGCAAATGGACAATGGTGCACCCATGTCCCAAATTTTTGCCCCAAACTATTAAGCAAATCACTCACAGCGTCTTTGTATCTTTCGCTAATAAGCCTTCATAGTGTTCTTTGTCTTTTTACATGTGCGGGTGTACAGTTTGACGTGGCTTGTTTTGGTAGGATAAATAAAATTTGAAAACTTGTTGAGCTTTTGAGTGTTTTCCTTCAGTCAACTGCCTCATAATACTTATTGAAGTGACTTTCTACTCTAATGAATGTTTTCTTACATGTTGATAAGACTGAGGTACGGATATGTGCCACGTTTGAGGCCTTTTACGAAGTCATTGGTACAAATGTGTACCTCTTTTTCTACAATACCAGTGGTTGAAAAGGCTTGAAGGTGATGTCATTCGATTTCTAAAGTCATTCTGAGTGCACTTTTACCATTGGTATGCATGAGAGACATGCATACAGCTTACGCCTTATAAAGGGTTAAGCAATCAAGGCAGCAGTATACCTATCGTCTTGTTTTGTTTCATAATGAACTACAGCCTCCCTATATGTGCAAACTGTCAAACTTAAGGGTAGCTCTGCAGCCATGTAAAGAACTAAGTCAGCACACCAGGGCCCATGTACTTTGGTCACCGAAAGTGACTTCTGAAATTTAGAACTGCATTTGTGCCTCACTGCCAACAATACTCGTTTCTTTCTTGTGCATGATGCAATTCACCTCCTAGATAACACTCAGAACTGCAAATAGCAGCGAGAACTCTGTCATGGCACTTCAGTGTGGGAAGTGAATTTATTAGCTGCATTTATGGCTGGCTGTGTCACCGATCACGAATGTCCTCTTTCTATCTGCTGGTTTCAAGTCACTTGACATCAGCAATGCATGTCAAGAATAATGAAACATGGGTGCACATGAGGTTCCTTAGGTAGAGCTATGCTACCATTTTAAATACATCACTGGGTCAAGAGGTATTAGTTGGCTGCATAATGTGCCTACATATTGTGTCACTGTCCGTTTACATAATTGACAGCAACGTGCATGCTGCCTGTTCAATGAAGCGTCCACAATGATAAGACAATAGGTCAAGGTAGAAGACCTGAACATACAAAATTAACAGTACCTTTTTTTTCAATTTTAATCAAAGAGAATAACAGCTTATAAATGAATATGACATCAAACATTAAACCAAGCAAGTTGCCTTTTTGTTTTCGTCAGAAGTGGTCCTTCAAGCATTAAGTCAGGGGCTACACATTCATGTGTAACAATATTGCATTTGAGACTAAAGTTGGGGCCGGTTGGCGCCAATCGTTAAGGTTCAAACAGCATAAAGTAAACAAGGACTGTGGTGCTGCTCGCATGTTGCTGTTTGAATCTGAATATTTCCTTCATAACCCACAGATGTACACAGTATCGGCATCTGCAAAGTCCAGACAGGAGAAGGGCTGTGGCCCATAAATCCAATGTCAGCACTCTGGACTTTAGTCGCACACTTTACGCCTTGTACATACCTGCAAGCTACGAAGACTTTGCTTTTCTGAAACAACTGAAGGCAAAAGTAAAGTTTAGCTACACCGATTCTAAATGTAGCCGTCCTTTCGGTTTCTTCCTCTGTTTTTGTCTTTGTTTCAGCAGCACACCCATATTCCCCTCTCTACGTAGTTGCATAAAATACTCAAACGCCGCATTCCCCACATATTTAAGGACGCATTTCACTGAAGTGAATTTCAGAATGAAACTCAAAATGTGTGTGTATTGCTGAGTTCAGCGAAGCCGCGGCAAGGAAGCAGTTCCGAGTGGCAGTGCCCAACTAGCAATCGTACGAAGAAAAAACTGCATACTATACTATTTTTTCACATTCTTTTGTGACATCAAACACACTAGATATCTGTTGCTAGACCCCCCCACCGCTCATGAAATCAAAGTAACAAGACAGACTAGCATTTTCATTTCTCCAGTTGCGGTTTCCCAATCCCCGAACACATCTTAAGAACACCAGACATTTCTGGTACAGCACGCGTGTGCTGCAAAACGCTAGACAGCAGCTGAGAACGTGGTGAGAACCTTTTGCTAATGACTTGCAGCTCTTGCATTCTACACATGAAAAGGATAATTGGATGCAAAGTTTGTGGACGAGCACTACACTCAGCAAATGTGGTCCCCGCCGTGGAGAGCTCCGGCAGGTGCGCGCTCTATCGCCTTTAGCGCGTTGAGGAAAGCACGAAAAGTGCTTCCACCCCTATTGCGCCTATGTTTTGTGTATTATATACTCGCAAAATAATAGCTCTCTCACACCTTATTGATGACATATGCTGTACTGACCAGGTACGACGATCTCAGTATTGGAGCATGGATATGTCTCATCCGTGTTCGTTGCGAGGAAAAGGCAGTTGCTGTCCTTTAAGTATGTTGCGGCCTTCAGGCACTTGTAGAAGCTAATGTGCTCATCGAAGCCACACACGACGGCTTTCACCTGCAGAAAGAGTGACAGCTTAGTTCGGTAAACACTAAAAGCATCTATTACTGTTCACCTATACATGTTCTGGACAATACAAAGAGTTGGTACTTGTTTGCAAAGTTGGCTCTAAAGACAAAGCACAAGGTTATAAAACTGCTGGCAAGGACATCAAGTTGGGCATTAAACTTAGCAACGAAGTGCTACATAAAAGCATAAGCAGAAAAACCAGCATTTTGTCTTAATGGGGTACAAAGGTTTATTCATGACACGGAAATCATGAAATAGCTGGCTTTCCTTGTGTGCTAAGCATGCAGTCTGGAATCAAGCATGCCCACAAAACTTGCACATCCCAATTTTACGCTTTGAGTTCAGGCGTGCAGAAATTAGGTCTCTCTTTTCACTTCCGTGGTCTGAAAGATTTACGTGGGCATCTGTACCATTGTAGGAAAAAGTTACCAGGATATAACAGAGATCAGTGCATATAGGAGCTATTTCACAGGGACTGCCCTCATTGTACAACTGCATCAGAAAGCAAGCATGTTCAATTTCTATCTCCACACTGAGTAGTTGCGAGGAAGCGTATTCACGTTGATTTGCTCATCAACTTAAAATATGAGAAATAACACACAACTGAATCCTCGCACTCATGCAAAAAGCACAAGAATGACCTGCGGTGCTAGCACACACAGCTGCAAATGAATAAGGGTGGTAGCACCCCAGTCTCAGAGTCGACGTTTCAACAAGACACCTGGTTCACACTAGAGCCAACATTCTGGCAACAGGTCTTGTTTTTGTAGAGGCTGGAAAGATAGAGACCTAGAAAAACAAAAGGCAAACATATAAGTGGCAGTCACAAAGCCAAGCCAAATCCCACGACAAGGACGCGTCCCCTTGTTGAAACGTTGGCAGTGGACCAAGGCACTGCCACCTATGCCGGCTTTCATGCATTCTTGGTCTCCATCTTCTGGCTCTCTTATATTCGGCGTGCCTGTGCAGTTCTATAACGTGGTGTAACAGCGTAAAAAAAACGTGATGTGCTAACATACGCCAGTCTCTAGTTTAACATCTTCAAGGCACCACTTCAGCCAGTCGGGACCAGTTGTGTCCGGCTGCAAACAAATAAATATAATTAAAATTATCTCACATCACACTTAATTACGTCACACTAAGTTTAAAGAATAACCAGGGCTCTAAATATACATCTCGCCACTTTCACGACTTTTCGAAGCTTGAATTAAGGAACCATTTACCAAGCTTTGGCGAGACATGTATGTCATGATCTCAATGTGAACAGGATCAAATTTACAGCTCAAGTTATGTAATTACGTTTAGTAAATACGAGGCGTAGGATATGGTACTATAAAATTATCATTTGTATAATTGAAGTTGTACATACGCCAATAGGTAATGTCGTAAATCCTGCCTCATTGAGTTCCTGCTGAAGGCCAGTGGTGCCAACGAGGTAAATTTTTCCAGAGAAATTTCTCTGCTTCAGGTACAACACGACGCAGTACGGGGCCGTGAATATTTCGTCCTGTTAGGAGAACCGACGAATCTTGTTAGGTTATGCATGCGTATACACAGCCTGTCATTCAAAAGTCACGATGCAGAACAGTAGACGCCTTACGATATTAGCTTCGAACTTCAGCTGATGCAATTTGCTGAGGTAGCCATGCCGCGACTTGGAGCTGTTGTTCGTCACGAAGCGTACTTTTTTACCCTGAAACACGAAAACTGTCAAGGCGCGCGGCTGCCGCAGGAAATTGTCGAACACGTACAACAATTCACGCCCAAATATTCACCATTTTTCGCAGTAAAGACAACGCTTCCGATGAGCCAGGGATAGGATTATTTGCGCGCCACAAGACGCCTGCAAAGAGAAGGCAAAAAGCGTTTCCAAATGAATGAAACCATTTCGAAATTGCTGCCGGAAAAGGACGAGCACCGAAACCTCAAGGGCACAGGTGACAGTTCGCCTGTAAGCTCGAGGAATCGCACTGCTCTCCCTTGTACACGTTGCCGAAAGATATATAAGCTACTCACCATCACAATCCACTAGTACATACGTGATTGAATTGATCAAATCATTCTTCACAATCTCTCTCGTAAGCAGACGACAACGACCCAAATCGGCCATTTTTCGTCGTGACGCAAGCACACGTCATTATATGACGTATATACTTGTCACGATGACGATTCCGTTTGCTCTGGCTGGCTCTGGTGCGGCAGCAGCGTCGGCAGTTTCGAGTGCGATACAAAATAATGGCAAAAGCGCCCATGTGCTGTGTTCCTCTCTTCCTTATTTCAATCTCTCCTGCATTTTTCCCATCGCGGTGTGGTAGAGGTGTCCACGGTGTATAGACAGTTACTGCATTTTATATGTTAAATATTCCAAATTTGCCTTTCACACGGCGTCCAAGGCGTCCGTCTTCAAGCTTAGATGCTGGCATAATTTATTCGGCGCTAGAGAAACAAAAAATTCTGCAGTCATAGTCACCAACTCTTGCAGCAATGATCAGGAAGGAGGAGGAGGCTGCTGACGTCACGTTCGCTGCTGCTCTTCGTTGCTGCACATGGTCGAGTATGACCGGCATGACTCGGGAGTGATCGACTGAAACGTTGAGTCACGGTACAGTCATGCCGTGCATGTTGGGGCTTGCCCAGCTCGGGCGGTTTTGGCTCGTTTCAGTCGATCACTCCCGAGTCATGCCGGTCATGCTTGCAACCATGCGCAGCGACGGAGAGCAGCAGCGAACGTGACGGCAGCAGCCTCCTCCCTAAAAAAACAAAAACTTCGATAGACTAGGTGGGCTAGACCCCGCCGCGGTGGCCCAGTGGTTAGGGCGCTCGGCTACTGATCCGGAGTTCTCGGGTTCGAACCCGACCGCGGCGGCAGCGTTTCGACGGAGGCGAAACGCGAAGGCGCCCGTGAGCTGTGCGATGTCGGTGCACGTTAAAGATCCCCAGGTGGTCGAAATTATTCTGGAGCCCTCCACTACGGCACCTCTTTCTTCTTCCACTCCTTCCTTTATACCTGCCCTTACGGCGCGGTTCAGGTGTCCGCCGATATCTGAGACAGATGCTGCGCCATTTCCTTTCTCCAAAAACCAATTTTCTAGGTGGGCTCAGAATGCAGACCTCATCGAGTGCGGATTGCGATACGCCTCGCTGAAGCCGCGCTATGGCTTCAACTCTCATAGGTGCTAAAATGTAATTACGGGAGCGCTTAAATTCGACAAGGTCAAGGACGCGCGGCAGACAGCGCTCGTCATTTATTAATACTGCAGAGTCGCTTTCATTCAAAGCAGGCGTGAGCACGAAATATCACAATGAAATACCACAAAAAATACAAAAACACTTGCATACACAGACACATGATACGATCGTGTGCATTTTACAAAGTTCACGCACTGAAGGCTCTCAAGTTAAGTTTCCACATTCGGGCTATCCACTACGCACTTCGGCAGTTTGTTCCAGTTGGCAACTGTGTTCGCAAAAAAATGAGTATTTAAATGTATTACTATGAGCTCGATATTCTTGCATCATTTTTTCATTGTTATGACGTGTACTTGTGCGGGAAACATGGGTAATGTACTGATGGCTATTGGTATTAAATTATATATTAAATACAACTACTTCAGTCTGGCCTCTGTGCATCTCGCCTGGAGTGATTCTAAGCCAAGAAAGTTTATCATTTTTTTTACGCTGTCGGTTTTTCTGTAGCTATTGCAAATCGGGCTGCGATCTTTTGTACTCTTTCTAGTTTAGCTATGTTTTTTGCTGTGTAGGGATCCCATAAACAAGAAGCGTACTAGAGGCGAGGCCGCACCAAAGCCTTTACGCCGCCAACTTCACCTGTAACGGAGCTTTGGGCAGCATGCATGGAAAATAACAGAGGGACTTAAGGCACTCGTGCAGATAGTGTCAGTATGAGTATCCCAGTTCAAAGGGTCAGTGATTTGAACTCCGACGTATTTTACAACTGAGGATTCTCAGAGTCTCTCTCCACCTATAATGTATGGGTGTTGCAGAACCGTTTTCTTTTAACATATCCGGAGTACCAAGCACTTCTGAGGGTGAAGAAACATGCCCCATGACTTGAAGGGCATGACATGCATGTCGTGCCCTTGTTGTAGAATTCTAGCGCTAACGTAATGAATTCAAGCGTGTAGTTTTGCGGATGCGAGTGCAAAGGTAGTGGGCTGCCCAGCTTGCACTAGACGCTTGCCTGCCACCGCGTAAGCAGGGCACCAGTCCCGAGTGCCTCGAAGCCTCTCCATAGCGTTTCTGGCAATGCGACGAGCATGAGCGTCATGGAGAGGCTTACCTCGAAGCTGTAGTGAGGCGCCCTATGATTCCCTGCTATAAGCCTCATGATGAGTCAACAAGTGCCTTTCATCACAAACTTAGTGCAACTGTGCAAGCCCCAGGTAGCACTGAAATGTTCCAGCAATGTTACTTTTTCGGTCACTGTCTTTTCATAGTGTTTCTAAAACGTTACAATAAACATTGGAATTTTTTCTTAAGCAACATATGCACAGCTTTCTCAGAAAAAAATGGTAATCCTGCTAGACTAGGCCCACCCAGTTTTAGTCAACACTTGGCAAGAGGCAACAACAGCGGCACACAACACAGTTAAGTCAAACTATTACATGCAATTTACGCACAATGGCCTCAAGCTTATATAGCTGGCGTGAGAGTGTATAATGAAACTTCGGGGCTGTGCACGAAACCTATGGCAGGCATCATTTCAGGTAGTCAACTGCAGGATTCTGATACTTGAAAAACATTACTGTACAAACAGGGGAAACATTTCCTCAGCAGTCAAACTGCATGCTGGCCCTGCTGCTAACTTGCCTCAACCCATAGCATTCCAAGGTCAGCACAGTTGCACATTTAACATGCTGTAAAATAACAAACAAAAATACAAGTGTATTTCAAGAACCCTGTCCTGTGCCTTTTCACACTACAGACACTGGTTTCTAAACTAAAACATCCATAAAGCAGGTAATCTAACAATGAATTGCGACAAAAAAATTTCTGAAAGAGCACTTCTGTGAATTCTGCTTAGAGCTGCAGTGATGTGTAAATTGGAAAATTTTGGCAGTTCTGAGAACACTATCTTCATCGCCATTATAGAAATACACTGCAGTTAAGCACCTACTGTTCAAAGAGATATGTCAAGGCATCTTGCAACATTCTCTCTGTTGGTACACCACCTCTAATACACAAGAGACCATCTGAAAGCCACCTTCTACATGGCAAAAGGCATTAAAGCGATGTGCACATGGCTAGGTGGTAGCCTGGCATCTTGGCACTGTAGACCACAAAGGATTTATGCTTACTCACTTTTTACTGGTGTTCTGCACTCGTATAACACAAGAAACATCTGGTTGTGGAAGCAGTTTTGACATTACTGCCCATATATACAAATACTGGACAAAAATACCAAGGGCTCCAATGGGATCTGTACTTTCACGCTGTCCATTGTACAAACAGCAGATTTCTATGTTATAGAGGCATAAGCACACAGCACAAAAAATTGTCCATCGTGGGGTTTGACATCCCAAAGTGATACATCGGCTACAAGGCACACCGCAGTGGAGGGCGCCGGGTTAATTTAGACCACCTGGGGAGCTTTTAAATTAAATGTTTCACATTCATTGAAATGTAGCCGGGATAGAATCGCCACAGGCTGAAAGCCAACTAGTAGCAAGTTTGCATCTCTTGTACGAGGGGGTGCCAAGAAGTTCCTGGCTTTGCCTCCTTTCAGTCGGAATTGAAAGATCATAGAAAAGCACATCTTTTTATGTAACTGCGCAAGTATCAAATGTTTCTCATTTTTATAACAATTTTTAATTTCAGGAAGAACCAGAGATGGCAGAAGCACAAGTTTCAAGTCTGTAGTGATGAAGGGTCATGAAGTTTGCTTCTCCAGGGACAGTCTGCAAAGGACATTTACACCAAGATGCCACAAACACTAGCGGAGAAGATTCCTTCCTACAGCACTGTCAAATCCTGGGTTCCTTGTTTCAAGGCTTGGCATTTCACCGTTGAAGATGAACCCCACAGTGGGCACCTCACAACCTCAACAGACCTGGCAACAAGCGATCCTGTCCCCCAAGCATATTCTTAAGGACTAGTGAATACCTGCCGGACAGCCCACATATTTGATCTCTCTCTGGAACATGTTTCAAGTGATCAATGCAGAAATGTTTGAATGGTTAACAGGAACTGGCACGAGTTGTATCCAGAGCTGTTTTGGCTCATTTTGATGCTACAAAGGACTTTTTGAATAGACTAGTGACCGATGATGAAACCTGGCTCCATTTTTATGATCCCGAAACCAAGGAACAGTAAAACGAGTGGCACCACAGAGGTCCCCGCGACCAAAGAAATTGCGCAGCCACTATCTGGTACGTAGGTGAAAGCTCAAAAAAAGGGATCCTTTCGTTGCAGGGCAATGGACGTGTGTGCAGGTGCAAAGTTGTGGCAGTTTCAAACTGCCGCACCATCCCCCATTCACCTGACCTGGCCCCTTCAGACTTCATACATGAAAAAGGCGCAAACAACCGACGGGGAAAACAGGACGAACCGACACAGGCGCTGTGTTGTCGTTTCATCCTGTTTTCCCAGTCAGCTGTTTGCGCCATTTTCAAATATGAACTGCAACGAACTCGCCCAACTTTCGGTGTCCCTTCAGACTACAGTAACGATTTAACAAGTGCATTAGTCTGAAAGGGGGAATATGTTGAATGAATGCACTTTCAGAACTGCCCATTCTTTCCGTGCAAAGCCAGGAACTCCAGCACCCCTCGTATTGTGCTCACTAGACTGCACTTCCAGCACTTAAGGTCGCAATGCATGTAATGACACCCTGAACGAGGTATTTTATAGCGAGCCAGATCCCAGCAGATACACTGCAAATATACCTCGAGCTCTGAGGAAATTCCAATTGACAATAAGCCAAAACAATATTGCGAAGTGCCCAACCTGCAGCTTATGTAGAGGCCGAAGGCACTGTGCCTTACCAGGCAATTTAAAACCTCTGCCCCACTGTTCTGTGTGGCTTCCTCCATTGCCTTTCCCTGAAATGAGGCATGCTAGAAACAGGCAATTAGTCCAGATTACACACCGTTCACAGCTTTTCTACAGTACCTCAAAGGCTTCTTTCTGGAACTGTGCAAATTGGCTGTGTGCTCTACCCATCAGTATGTTAGTTGGAGGCAACCACCTGTCCAAAAAGTGACAATACTGCACTAAGGCAAAAATTTTATTGCACCCAGCATACTACCCACCCGAATGTACAACTTCAAACAAGAGGTTTGTAAACGCAGTTTATTTTCAATTTGGTTGCAGTTGACTTGCGACATGTAAATGCATGAGCACAAAATACTCGTTTTGAAAAGGGAACTTTTGGTAACAATTGTTTTCAAACAGCTGACATGCAAGAAGGGAGACTGGTTACATGTGTCCTTAAAAAAAGATTTAAGCCACGTCTATATTACTGCTGCTTGCACTCTGCTGGAGGCTCCCCTTTCTTGGTGCTCTGTGAAGCAAAAGACATCACAACTGAAAACAAAACAGCACAGGAATCAAGTTCAAGCCTGCCGTGGGGGGTACGGGAGCACAAGCCATGCACATGGAATCCAAGCTTAGCCACTACCAAGAATCCTGTGCACAACACAAAAAGTCAATTGTAGAAGAGATCACTCACAATGATACACCACCGAAATATTCAAACAACACTACATAAATGCTCCAGCGCATTCTACCTTTGCCACCCCACATGTCAAGCAGGCAGACTCAACTTACGGCTGACAAAAGCTTTTAGCATGCCTAACTAAATTAATGTAAGCACTGCATTGCAAAACAACGTTGCTGCCGCTGCAATCACACAGGCAGAGATCCAAATGTAGTCCTCTCATTTAGCAGAATACGTGCAACACAATCGAACGGGGGAAAAAAAAAAGTGCAGTGCATGAAGGAAGTTCTTGCATAGCACAAGCAGTACCGACTCCTCCACTTATGCACGATTGTCTCAGTGCCCCAAGAAACTATGCTGATACAGTGTACCAAGTTTACTCCAAGGCTGAGATTCCGGCAAATCTGCTCAGCCACTTCACTGACAGCAGAAAGCACTGAAATATCCTCTTCTGACATTACAGCCCTGATGAAAAATTCTAGAGCAATGCCTATGGTGTGTAGTTATCCCTACCCAAGTTAGATAAATGCCAACACTGCAAAGCTACAAGTTGCAGCAAACAACCAACTCCGAAACCTTCCATTGTGACAGGCAAAGTCTTCAGTAACAAATGCATCAGAACTGGTTTACAGAAGTACTTCATGTTGACTGCATGAAAACCATCGAGACAACGCACTTTAAATGACTGCATTTGAGAGGTCTGTCGCTGTTGTGCCTGCAGTAACTAGAGATGCATACTGCATTATTCTACTGCTCTAAGACTCCAACATGTGACCTGCCGATTTCTTGGGAGATTTTTTTTTAGGTTGTATTTGATGCAAGCGGCTTTCTGAAAGCTCTTGCAACAACCAGTTCCATTTTTCCCGATTTACAAAACCTGCAGGTCTCTTCCCTTGAAAATGTGCCACAAATATCCAATTAGCTCTTTTTACCCTTAGGAGCAGCTTGCTGCTGTTTGCTTATTACAAGATGTTAATCTGCTAAAGTGCAACAGCCACCAAAAGAAGCACACAACTCAGCTCCTCACCTTGGGTACGAAGTCTGGGTCGTTTTCGTCATCTTCATCAAGGAACTCATTCTGGTCATCATCATCCTCTTCATCATCCATATCTTCTTCATCTTCATCATACTAAACGAAAAAAAAAAAAGTCCTGCTACATAACAGGTCTTGTCTGACACTGTACTGAATCATTTGCTTACAGAGCATGTTGCCGAGACACTCTGTGCAAATTTACATTTGAAACATGGCTATGCATAAGCCCCTTCCAAAACTAGCCAGAACATGATGGGAGAAAAGGCCGGCAGGAAGCATGCAAGCTGGGCTTGACAAGCCTTAACATGACAACTTTATCCAGTTAAGCCAGTACAGCACTAGAATAGCTGGAGTTGTTGAGACTACTCGAACCAACACAAAGCTAAGCGTCAATATTTAAAGGCGCCAAAAAAAAAAGCACACAATAGAAGACAACCAGACAGAGCAGCACTCACAGCTGTATTATTCTAGGGAAAACATGCACATATTTACCCTCAGTCTGCACATGCATCAAGTGTGACATACGTAACACTCAAAAACTTTCTCTGCCTTATACAATGATATAGAGGTTTCATCATTGTATAAGGCAGAGAACTTCGCTTATGATGTTGCACTGATGCACGAATGTGTTCGTTCGCATGCACCAAGTGACATAAATGCGTACAAGTTTCTCTGTAAAATGAAGTAGTTGTGAGTGGCGCCTGTGTGTGTGCATGTACTTAGGCACCTTAAAATATTTACAATGAATAGCTATCGAGTTGCCCAACAGGTTCTCCAAGACAAACAAGCAGAGCAGCAGCAGGCACTTCCTCCTGCCTACAGTGGACCCCTCAAATAGTTCATAATTATTACTCCACCTTTGTACGTAGGTGCCGCGCACGAGACAAATGTTTTGCAAGCCTTACGCAAAAGTTGAAATTTTAATTAAGTACCAACATAAAATTCCACTAACTTCCCCCCATTTGCAATGACAAAAATAGCAAACTGCTTATGACAGAAAACTATAGCGAATTAGAAAACATGCTACGACACCAAATTCAAGGGTTGTATCAAGCCAATGTCACCCAAAACAAGCTCAATACCACATCAGAAGGAAGAGGGCACACACGTCCAGTGCTCACTACAGGGGCCTGAATCATTCCTTTGAGTACACAGAATTTTGCGATGCTTACAGTGCACTGATTCACACAGTTCTTAAAACTATAGTAATAACAAAATATGTTGAACTAACTACTGGCACAAGTGCAGCTATCTCAGACAGCAATAGCAGCAGAACTTGCTATCACTGTTAAGCTAAGCAACATTAAGGGGGGAAGCGGGGATCAGATCGCGATTTTCGCGAAAAAAAATTGATTTTTGAAAAGTACACTTTTTAGAAACTACAGCATCATTTCTATCTTGTACTGAAATATTTCACCGAAAAACAAACTCTAAGCACTAAAAATAAATATATTTGTTGGTGCCGGTGTCCACACATCCGCCCGAAATCGCGAAAAAGCCGCGAAGTTCAAGGCGCGACCGCTCGAATTTCCCGCCACGGAGCGCCGCCATTTTGGTATCATTGGAAAGCCCGACTCTGACTTTGTCCCAGCCCTTCCCTTCCTCCCCTGCCAGCCAGCAAGTGCACAAAAAAATAAAAACCGGAGGGTGGGAGCACGGAGCAGCCAATGGCTGCCGCGCCCCGATTGGCTCTGCGCCACGGTGCGTTGTAAGGCGTCTCCTCATTGGCCGACGCCGCGGCATAATGGCGGCTGAGGCAAGGAGCGTCTGCTTTCGTCCGTTGCTGGACTTAAGCTGTATCGGGTGCAAAATCACTAAATTATTTTAAAAATTTCAACCACGGCATTTTTTTTAACCAACCCACTACGTATTAGAGATTAACAACCAAATGCTGTAGCCGAACACAATGTTTGAAATCTGCAAAAAAAAAACTTGTCCAAAAACAAGAAAGCTAGCCTCCCGGAGACCCTCTTCAAAGCCTTTGCAGGGCACGAACCTCGTCCTCCTGGAGGGCCTCCCCCGTGAAGTAGAGCACGGCGCGGGGCACAACCCGCTCCTTGAGCACGTGGCCAATCTCAAAGTCGGCAGCCAGCAGTGCCTGTGTGTCCTCGTCCAGCTGCTCGCCAGCTGCCTCGCTGGGTGGGCTGAAGAAGTTGAAGAACGAGTCCTTCTGCACAGTCTTCGTCACAAAACGCACTGTCCCCTTGCTCTTGTGCTTCTGCTTCTTTTTCAGGGTCTTCACTGTCACATTCTTGCCCTTCTTCCAGTCGATCGTGCACCTGCAGAGAGCAAGAGAACATTTAATCATGCACTGCACGAAAAAGGAAAAAAAAGGAGGTGACTAGACAACACACCAGACTAAACTATTGTGCCACAGGCCAGTGTGCGCATGTTGTAATTACCACCATGGACATTGTGCAAACATGGTAGCAAAATGAGAACAGCACATTCCTCAGTGTTGCACCGTTTGATGAGCGGAAAAGGCTGGTTCCAGCAGCCTAACCACGTGACGTGGTGCGGGTAGATTCAGAAATACCGTAAAACCTTGGCAATTCAAAGTTATTGGGTCCACAGGAAAAAAAAAAAGAAAGGACCCAGATAAAAAATAACTTTTGCAGGAACACGCTACCTTTACGATTGCTCTATATAGCAGCGTAAAAGTCTGCAGACAAGAGGGCACTGAAAATACAGGAGGCTATGGCCTTGTGCCCAGGGCATCTAGTTCATTTGCGTTCGAATTATCGTGTTATATTTTAAATGTAGCATGGACGTACCGAGTTTTACAGTTAAAATCCCCAAAAATTCAATACAATGAAGTGCTAATGATTTTCTTTGTAAAAAGTAACCCCACCACCTTCCAACCCCAAGCAAACAACATCTGCACTTACCCCTTGCAGCTCACAATGTCTGGTCCCTCAAAAGAGAGCGGGTCACTGTCGTCCACTTCACACTTCACTTCGTATGTTTTTGTGAGTACTGTGTTGGAGAAGAAGTCATTGGGCTCAAAGTGGAAATCCAGCGCGAAGCCCTGCATTGAAGAAGACCACACGAATGAACATCACAATCCCTAAGCTGCTGCTTGTGAAGACACCAGGGCTGTTTGATTTGGCTGCAACAATTCTGCAGAGTACAAGTGCGCAGTGCAGTTTCACGCAGTGCACGTCTGCACTGTTTGCTTTCAAAACTATTGCAGGCCTTGTCTGCTCATCATGGCCAGATCAGCAGCTGCAAACAGCCATAATTGCGTGAAGAGATTTCACACAGCACAGCGAAAGGGGTGTCATCAACCAGTATCAGGAGAGCATTGCAGCACACATGCATGATCAATGAATAAGCGCCAGAATGCCACCCACGCGGCTGTAGTTTACTGGCCAGATTGACATTACCGACGGCACAAACATCGGTCCACCTCCTCCTATCACGAAAGAACAGGCGCCATTTCGTTTAGACTGCAGTCATATCTTTTCTGACCTACACGCATGGGTGCCGCCATCTTGCTGCGCTTCCACTTCAGAGAGAGCAAACTAGGCAAGAACTTGTTTGGCAAGACGAATATGACAGCACAGAGTGCTTGTGCTGCAGTCATTGAACTGGTGCAACAAGCGCAGCAAATCAAACAGACCTATTACAAAACTGATTGATCAACTGATTGATCAAGTACAGTAAAACCTCGTTTGAAAAATATTAAAGTTAACCGAGCATAGAAAAAACAAAGGGGACTGAGGCAAAAAATTTTATTGCGGGAATACACGATCTTTTTCCTTGACGAACTTTGCGACTACTGTATAGTCTGCGGAGAAGAAGACTGCTGTTGATGCACTGTTTTATATTTGCATTCAACTCGACTTTGGCCAGCAAGAACCAAGAGCTGCAAGGCAGACTCGCATAAGTCTGCCAAGGCAGACTTATGCGACAGCATACGATAATTGCAAAGTTCGCCCAATAAAGCGAGCATGTTCCCACAAAAAAATCCTCCTTTTTTTCTGCAGTGTGCCAACTAAATAATTGAATTTGAATATTGTTCATGGTCCCAATGACTGAATTAACGAGGTTTTACTGTATTGAGCCACCAATCTCAAGCCTAGAGGCAGCATTCCAACTTACCAGTGGGGGGCCTGGGGGCTCCAGGTTGCGAACCTTGATGTCTATAAGGTGCTTTAGGATCTCCTCATCATGCTCCTAGAACAAAATACAGACAGCAATCAGTACAATAAGATCCCATCTCTGGTTCAATATGGCTCTGAGCGCCTCATGCCCCTAAGAGCTGCCACAGCTAAGCGTAGCAGCCAGATGAATTAGCTAAGAAGACATTAACAAAGTAACTGCAGGTTAGAGATGCACCTCAAGGGGTTCCGAAAAACAGGAGTCATCCGCAAATACCACATTATCCAAAATTAACAAAACGTGTATTTGGAAGCATGAGAAATTCACTCATGGACAACTGCTTATGGCTGACGATTTATGTACGGCCCTGCATCACCGCACACTACGCAGTTTCGGCAATGGGCATGCCACATGGCGCTGCTCACCGTGGGAATTGCACGATTGGCAATTGCAGTGGCTGCAATGTGCAGGCAGCGCTTAGTGCCTGAGAGTGCGTTTGTGGCTTGCGTAGAATGTTCGGCACATCCAAAACTCTGCACATTGTATACGATGCACCCCGGCTGGCGATTTTTACAAATTCATACCAACTGCGACATCATCAAAATTCTACTGAATACGCATAGTTTAACACGTTCACTGCGTCGTGGCCCACCGGTGGGTCACGCAACGCAGTCCAGCCGTGGTGGCGCAAACAACGAGGCGTTTCTTGCAGTGCGGCGACGATATGCTTCCACAAATGCGTGAAAATGCGTTTCCACTATCATATCACAGATGGCGGTAGAGATATAAAGCGCGCCTGTATTTATTGACATTGGCGCTTGCAATGGGTCTGATGATAAAGCTGACGGCTATCAGGAAACAGCGCAGAAAATGTTCCAGCTACCCGCGCCAGCCTTTTGTTCGGGCGCTTTGCACATGCGCAACGTACTTTTGAAAAGCGCTCACAATGTGTGCAAGAGCTCAGCTGAAGAATTAGTCTGTCCTATTCGCAATAACTTGGCTCACTCTCAGTGCCAAGCCTCGTGGTCCTCATCCTTGTGATTTCCATTTTTTACGAGCATTCAAAAATCGTGATGGACTGTCAAAAATTCGACGGAGGTACAGAAAACCAGAAGAAAAGACCCTGCGGTGGAAGCAGATCCGCCGGGACACACGGCAGCCCAAATACGTTGCCATCCACTTCGTGCGGCACAACTTCTGCTCCAGCGAACGTTGAGTGTCCAAGCAGCGACGATGACAGCCTCGAAGAGTTATTGGAAAGTTCTTCTGAACTGTGGGATGGTGAGTCAAGCGATTGCGGCGAAGCAGTATCTGAGGATTCAGAAAATGGTGATGTTCAGGCTGCATTACCTACCGAAAGTTGGAATGCGATAACGACTAGAGTTAGAGCGATATCGTATTCGAGCCCTCCTGTGCTAATCAGCCTCCCAACTGGCAACGATGCTCTCAGCTTGTTTTCTCTTTTTTTGACTGATGACATTTGGGACATGATGGTTAATGAGACAAACAGGTATGGGAAACAGTACATAGACTCGAACGTCCTACAAGAGAAATCGCGTGTGAAGAAATGGACTGAGACAAACGTGCAAGAAATGAAAGTGTTCGTTGGTGTACTGATCTGCATGGGTCTAGTAAGGCTTCCTAGTCTGCAGCACTACTGGGCAAGAAGCGATCTGTACGGCGTAAGCTGCATTCGCCAGAACATGGCCCGCGACCGGTTTCTGCTGCTACTAAGGTTCTGGCATTTCGCAGATAACGAGGAACCGAGCGCACAGCAGGATCGTCTCTATCGTATTCGACCCTTGATGGAAAAAATGAATCGCAATTTCTGCTCAGTGTTGGAGCCAGGCAAAGAGATTGTCATTGACGAAACGATGATTCCGTGGCGTGGGCGCCTCGTCTTTAGGCAATACATCCCTGGTAAAGCCCACAAATATGGAGTCAAGCTATACAAGGCCTGCACGAAGGAGGGCTATACATTGAAAGTGCAGATATATGCCGGAAAATCTGGCGCCATAGCGGGCATGGGGCATGCCGAAGAAGTAGTAGTAAATTTGATGGCTGGCTTCACCGGCTGCGGTCGCACACTTTTCGTCGACAACTTCTACGCGAGCATGCCGCTTGCGTCACGCTTTATGTGGCACTCTCCGATCGAACCGAAAGGGGCTTCCGAAAGAAGTTACACAAGCTAGAGTTAAAAAAGGCGAAGTCGTTGGTCTTGAATCCCACAACGGCGTAAAGGTGCTGAAGTGGTTGGATAAACGGCCCGTTCTCATGATCACAACGGTTGCTGAGCATGACGCCAGCCTTGTTGATACCGGAAAAAAAAAGAGAAAGGGTGAGCCGATCATGAAACCGCGCACAGTCCTCGACTACAACGTGGCGAAAAAGGGCGTAGACTACAGTGACCAAATGACATCCTACTACTCCTGCCTACGGAAAGGGCTCAAGTGGTATAGGAAAGCTGCGGTGGAGCTCATCGTTGGAACTGCAGTTGTGAACGCATGGGTTGTCCGTTCAATGGTGGACGGTAAAACGTCGCCAATCATCGAATTCCGCGAGGAGTTGGCACGCGCACTCTTCGACACAGCTCAGATTGAGACCGAAAGGGCACGAGGAACAAAGCGCGCCCATACGCTGGAAAAGGCCGATGGACCTGCACGGTCTGTCCGAAGGAGATGTACTGGATGCTACGCATCGCTGAGAGCACGCAGAAGTCCAGAGCAGGCAAGGGTAATGGCGAAGAAAGTTGTTACATTCTGCGCAAATTGCGCGGGAAGGCCATTTATGTGTTTGCCATGTTTCAATCTTCTGCACGAGTAGAACTCCTGAACATAGACTACGTTTTTGACATCGTTAGCTGGTGGCACGTAAGACGTTTAGTTGCAAATGCTGTGATTTGAACTGTTTTTTTTTTCTTACGAAAATTATTCTGGAAGTACTTGAATAAAATGTCGAGTTTGAGGTCTTGTTCTTGAGTATTGGTGCTTAGTGAATGCTGAAACGCAGGGTCACGTGACGTTGCCCCACAAAGGGGAGCTGGTCGGTGGGTAGGTAACTTAGCAGGCAACGGCTTCAAAACGCAAACTCTATATTGTGAAAACTTGTGCACGCCCAGGAAAAGAAAGAAGAATCGAGGGTGCGAGAGCAACAAGCGCCTCTGGCATTTGTGCGGACCAGAACGACCGAAACTCTTGGCCGCGCTCTAGTTGCATAAAGCAGAAATTTGGCAGACAGAAAGGGCGCTGCTTTTCAAGGACATCCTTGAGAACGCGCTTCAGTCGCGTTCACTGGGGATGAAGCGAGCAGAGTCGCGGTAATAAATGACTAGATAAATTCTCCAGATGCCGTATGCTACAAGAAGCCATTATCCATTTTGTTTCTATGATCCATTTGGTCCTTTACATCAGGTCATTATTGTTCGATGACGTAGCCGTGCCGTTTAAACGTCCGTGGGAAGCCACCTGACTATTGGCTCATTGGCGACCGGACCTCACTATTGGATGCACATTGCAGCCCATATTGAACCACAGCACAGCTTTTCAGTTCTTTGATTGATCGACTGCTGCTTTCGTCTGATGATTCAGTCAGGCTTACGTCACGCGAAATGGAGAGGAAAATGGACAATGGATTTTTATAAAATGCGGCCCCAGGGGAAGCAACTTCCTGGAAATGCACGGGCCAAGGGAATTACGTGATGATTTTCTGCGCTAGCATACATGATTGAAGTAGCCCGCGCAAGCTGCAACCGAAAATGCCAGTAGAGCCATCTTTCAGCAGGCGGAAAAAACAGCCTCAGAAATGTGCCCCACCGGTGGGCCACGACGCACCCGCGGAAAGCATCGGGTGACCCACCGGTGGGCCACGACGCACAGAGATCAAAACTATGATAAGGGGCTACGCAGTGAACGTGTTAAAGGTGGAAAGTCGACAAGCCTAAAAAAAAAAACTGCCACTAGCAGCAATCCCCTCACGAAATGCAGCACACAGGTTTTGGAAGAAACACCTGCTGGCCCACAGCAATTGCTAAATGACATCTACCAGCTTACCTGAATCATGTCTACAACAAGATCCAAGTTCTTCAGTGTCGTTAGCCAGAACTCTGGAATGCCCACCACGGTTTCTGGAAGAGCCAAATGTATAAACAGTGATTGATAACACACCGGCTTTCTCAGAACAGTGGTAGAAAGACAGCACTCACCTTCTTTCTTCTCATCTCCCTTCTCATTGATGTCGGCCTTCTTCACACCTTCCTGCAGAAACAGTGAAAATTTCTTCCATAAATAAAGCGGCCGCAAAATGAACGACGAACAGAACTGTGCGATGTCACGCAACTCACCGTAATCTCGTCCTCCTCTTTGTCAGAGTCTGTGTGAAAGTCGCACTCCTCGTCAGTGGGTTCCACCTTGCCCATTGTGATCTGGTGCCTCTGGATCACAAAACAAGGGGAAAAAGTTGCACACTCATGAAAGGAGCCACCACCAACAGCAATCCACATCAGCTCAATACATTTTTTTCACAACACCTTGCACACTTCAACAACAGGTGATGGATCACTAATTAACACACGCTAGCCTCATTGGCAATGGTAGTGTCCAGCAGCCTTTCGTCATACCCCATGTGGCCACAGCCAACCACCCACCCACCCATGCATGCATGCAGTGCGGGAATGATCTTTACTGCAAGAGAAAAAAGGTGACCGGCAGGGACCCTAGCCCTGCATTTGTATTGTTCTTCCAGCACTCCAAAACGTGCAGCTCGTCTCGGGCTTATAGGTGATAGCGCAATAGAGCCACCTTATAAGGCCTTACTGCACTTCGCATTTTCGGCAGGTTTTTTTCTTTTTGGAGGGCGCGGAAAAATTTTATAAACCGAGGCCTTGGGTGAACGGGGCATTTCTTCCCGTCCCTTGAACACCGAACGAATGAGGTTTTACTAGTCATATTTTTTTGCTGCCAGTCTTGTCATTTTATGGACTGTTTTGCATGACCTCATTACAGTTTGGATACTGTTGTGCTGTATAATCAAGTAGTATACATTTCTGTGCACATCATGTTTTTTTTTATATGGTACTGAGGCAGTCTAGTTTTGTTTATTTTAGTTGCAAAGACCATACACTATTTAGAAAAAAAAAAAGAGGAAACAACATTTGCTTGTTTATCATTGTCTGAAAATTTTTTTGTACTGAACAGATATTCGATATTCAAAGCAATTTTTTCTTCATATCAGTATTCGATTCGTATTGAAAACTTCAATATTCGCACACCCCTAAAAAAAAAAAAAAACCTTAGTCAATATCGACAAGTCAACATGGTTGTTTCTCTACATAAAACCCAAGCATGGCTACGCAAGGGCAGAACCTATTTTGTGACATCCTGCCACAATGTGCTTAAGAAAGTTTTTTTATTGCTTCACGTAACTCGCAGATACTTAAGTGTAGGGTGCAAAAAAGGACTGGTGTCCCATCAGAGTAACGGGACCGCAGCACGGAGAAGCACCCTTCAAAACTAGACAGTTCCTTTAATGTCCCTGCATTTTCTTTAGAAAATGAGCATCTGACCTCATTTTCCAAGTGTCCACAGGTTGAACTCTCCTTCCTCCAGCAAATATTCTGGCTAGCAGCTCCATTTCATGCACATTGCAGTTGCATTTCTTTTGAGAGTGATCAGAAGAGACATTGAAGGTTATGATGGAAGACCCAAGTCAAAGCCACAATGAACACGATGAACGCCTAGAGAACAGGCTCACCTGGTCCTGAATTTCAGAGGCTCTAAGAGTACTATCCAAGACATACCGTATTTACTCGAATCTAACGCGCACCTTTTTTCCGATATATCGGGTCCAAAAATTGGGTGCACATTAGAATAGAGTACAACCCTAAATCTCAGATATATCGCCATTTCAAAATGGCCACCTCGTACGCACTTCGAGCCTAGCTGCAGTAGCGTCCTCCGTGTGCTGTGGTACATGTGCTTAGGTCAGTCTACCCGTTTTCTGCGTTTGATGTACCAGCATGGACGTGCCGACAGCGAAGATACGTCGAGTTCATCATGATGCTGCATTTAAAAGGGAAATAATTGTGTGCAGAGACGGACGGAAATCGTGCCGCATCGCGAGTTCCATTCGGAGTTCCAGCAACATGCGTGCGGGACTGGCGCAAGCAGAAGGAAAGGATTTTCACCAGCAAGGCTACACGAAAGGGTTTCAGTGGACCGAAGCAGGGCTGGTTCGCCGAAATAGAAGAGCGGCTTGCAGAATACGTTCAAGAGCAGCGAGCGGCGCAGCAGCCAGTGACGACCGATCTGCTCAAAGTCCGGGCGATGCAGTTAGCCCTACAAACAGGGCTAAAGCGGAGCGACTTCAAAGCGAGCAGGTGCTGGCAGTCAAATTTTATTTTTCTCTTCGAAGGCGGACGGGATATGCAAGAAGTTGCCTGAAGAATATGAAGAAAAGCTGCACAGTTTTCAGCGGTTCGTTTTGAGTTTGCGCCGCAGGAACGGTTACCACCTCGGCCAGATTGTAAATGCCGATGAGACACCGCTCTACTTCGACATGACTGCCACCACAACCGCTGGAAAGAAGGGGGTGAAGCAAGTGCGCGTGTTGTCTTCCGGCCACGAAAAAACACTCCTCACCGCAATGCTTTGTTGCACCGCGGATGGACACAAGCTGACCCCGTATCATATTCAGACGCAAGACGCTCCCGAAAGGAATCGTGTTTCCGAGTGGCGTGATTGTGCGCGCAAATGAAAAAGGTTGGATGACTACGGACTTTGTCGCCGACTGGATCAATCACGCCTGGCGCAAGAGACCCTGCATCAGTTTGGGCCTGCGTGCGATGCTTGTGCTTGACACGTTCAGGTGCCATCTCAACCAACACATCAAGGACAAGCTCGCTGCGTGCAACACTGACCTTGTCGGATATCCGGCGGCATGACATCGCAGCTCCAGCCGCTCGATGTTTGTTTAAACAAGCCGGTTAAAGATAGGATTCGCGCGCTCTACACCGAATGGCTTGTGAGTGGCTGCCATGAATTCACTTTCAGCAATAGAATTAAGCGTGCTCTCTGCAAGACTTCACTGGATGGGCGAAAGATGCGTGGTGCAGATGCCGCTGCAGGTCAGCAAGGCCTTTAAAAAATGTGGGATATCGAATGGCATGGACGGCACCGAGGATGAAATGCTTTGGTCTGTCAACAGTGATAAGGAGTTGTCTGACAGCACGCCGAGTGAACCTTGTGTTGGCATAGTGAAAACAATCTTGGCAAGATAAGCCATTTCCTTGTGCGAATTTTTTATTATCGCAACTTAAGCGCATCAAGATTAAATCTGTTTTTCTAAACGAGACAAAGTTGTATTGCTGTATGAAAGCGTGAGGTGTGTGGGACTTTTTTTGTCACGGAAAACGGGTGTGCGTTACAAAAGAGCCTTTTTTTTCGGGGGGGAGGGGGGCGCACGAAAAACGGGTGCGCGTTACAATCGAGGGCGCGTTCAATTCGAGTAAATACGGTATTTAGAGATGCCTGAGCCTGCAACTGAAAATCAGTCTTGATCACTCTCGATACACAAATAGTTCACTGAATGCAGTAGCCGGTAAGTACAGTTACAGTGAACAGAACCCATTTGTGAAGAATCTTTTTAGCCAGCAGTGCTAAAGCAGCAGCAGCAGTACCTTGTCGTAGAAGGGCTGGTACAGCTTGAAGTACTTGCACTCGAGTGCATAGACCTCCATGTGAAACTGGGCCTCCACCTTGGCACACTCAACATGCAACTTCTTGAGGGCCTTGATGCGTCGCTTTACACAGGCCGGGAGACTGTGGGTGGGAAGGCATCAGAAATGGGAAACAGATGCAGATCAACATGGAGACTACGCAACCAATTCTGTGCAGAAGTCAGAATTTAAATGTCAGCACAACAGCTAAGCAAAAGAAATGCAGTTGTAAGAGAGCTCTCAAAGGCAACTATTTCCACAGCTAGTGCCATTCATAAAGATTTAATGTCGCATGCGACGATGGCTGGGAACTACTTGAAAGCATTATCTCGGCCTCAAATACAACTGAACAACAGCACTATTTTTGCTTAGCAGGTTTGAGACCAGTAGTCTTCAATGCAGTGTTTGTCTAGCAGTAGCAATCAAGTACAGTCAAAACGCTGCCAGCAGAAGCAAAGACAAGCACATCCCAACCAAGAAGTTTACCAACTGTTTCCGAACTGATGGGATGAAGTGAAATAGGCCTCTTTAAGTCAGAAAAAGGGCCTAGAACATGCATTTCATTTTAAATCTACAGCAACAAATTCAATGTGTAGCACACAGTTTTGAACCCCTAAGCACGAGTAATCTTTTATGTGGGTGGCAGGGGAGAGATTATGAAAACCTGCTATGTGCACTGGCAACAGTAGTGGCACTTCTGCACTTCAATTCCATCAAAATGCAGCACGCTAACGAGGACACTTTTCCCGCGCAGTTTGAAAATGGAATACGCAGCAACTAGCCTGCCAGAAGACTTCTTAGAATGCAGTAGCCATGGACAGGTGACACCGCCACCCGACCTAAACAGCAGCAGTCATGTAGTGCAGCAACACCCTTAATGTCCAAAAAATTCCCTCAATATACAGTCGCCGACCGAATTTTTAGACTCTAAGGAACCCGAAAAATGTTCTGAATTTCCTTTCCCCTAACAACAAATTTTCAATGTATGAGACAAGTGATAACTGCCCGCGACAACGTCTGCGACAAAACCAAGTTGACGGCGATGACAATCTGACTGCCACCTTGAAGTGTCAGAGATCGTAGGGACCTCTACTGGCAAAAATGAGGTACCGAAAATATGTCAAGCCAATCCAACTGCAGCGTAAATCCACCTCAATCCAAGATGGCAGATTTTGGCCCGCAGGCGACTGAAATTAGTCCGAAAAATCGAACTTTCGGACTTTTCAAGAGCGAAATATCCGTCGCGAATATGTATGCGCTTCTATGGGGTGACTGATGATGCCTCATCGAGGTCCGAAATATCCTACAAGTCCAAATTATTAGAGTCCAAATTACTCGTCGGCTACTGTAAAAGTTTTCCCACCAAAGCCTCAGACTCGGCACACAAGGCATGTACCAAAGACCCTCACTGTCAGACTTCTGTACCTTGACAAGCGCAGCATGAAAGCTTTACTTCACAGAACAACCACTCTTTCGGCAATGACTCTTAGAGCACTGCCCTGTAAACGTCATATTTTGTACCACAGCATGGTTCACTGCTGCCGTGCAACTCAGTAGCACTATACCTTGTCAGAGAGCAGCAGAGCCTGCCGTGTCACGCCTGTCAACTGCAGATGCATGTGTTCCTTCTGCTAGCTGCTGTCACAGTTACGACTGTTACATTTGCTGCTCACATGGCAAGCTAAGTGGCTGTGACAGACCCAAGAACCGATGCCAGACCAAGGGTTCTGAAAGGACCCATTAGCCATGCGCTCGCGTGTTCAGGTGAAGCCCGATGGCAACAGTGCAAGACTGCAATCAGACTGCCGACACAGAAATTGTAGACAATATTTTCAAAACCTGCATGCATTTCAGATGGATGGTGCAGGAAAAGCAGGTATAGCTAAATTAACAGCACCACTGAGAGAAAAAGAGCTGCATGAAGAACTCTTCTAGGGAGCCACACATAGAATAAGACAAACAAAAATATCGAGGGAAAACTGGCAAAGTATCACAGCTTGCATTAAACAAGACCAAAAAAAAAAATAATTAGTTGACAATTTATGTGGCGTGAGTCGAAGTTGCAATACTGAATTCAGGGTTAGAGACTACTACAGATTAAGGTCTCCACAAAGACCAAGTTTGAGCAGAAATTCTAAAAAATTCGGGGGGAACTTTGACGATGTTAAATGCGCGAGGCGAAAGCCTTTTCGCGCGACTCTGGCTGCTACTGTTGCAGCCTCTGTAAATTATCATTAATCAATTACTACTTAATAATCCGGCATTTTCCCCTGTCCATTCTGTGTTTTACTGTGCTGCGACGAATTCCGGTGGATGTGACGTCTCAGTTTTTTTCCCATGCAATTTGACATTTTGACTATAATTAACCAATTACTTTAGTCACCAAACTGCTTCTAGCGTCATTTTTTTCTCCTCTATCTGAAGCAACCATTGTTTTTCTGCTATCTTTGTTAGTTCCCGAGTTATTTCACTATGCTGTGACAACTTCCGGTGGATGTGACGTCCCACCGTTCCCGTGGCTATATCGACATCTGTGCTATTTCGACGCAATTTTGACATATTTGGCTACAATTAACTAATGACTCTGAAGTCGAACTTTGTTTCTAGGGTCATTTTTTCCTCTTCTATCTGAAGCAACCATTCTTTTTCTCCTATCTTTATTAGTTCCCACTAAACGAAGCGTCACGGAGGGATGGACACGATTGTGGCCGCGAGCATGCGCCATTAAAGGCTTTCGCCTTAATAAAATCAAAGGTTAACTATGCTGAAAATTCAAGAATACCAGTTCACCCACATCACACTTTTTCTGCCAAGTAACCAGAAAAGATGCATCGCTGAGCAGTTACCATTCCGTATAACACTACCTGCAACTCAAGTGACAACACGGAACAACATGTAGGATGCATTACGGGGCTGGAAGATTCAATTACGTGAGAAGAATCTCCAGTACGCAGACTACGTCCCAATGATGTACCTGCAATTTCTTTGAGAATTGGACAGGAGTAACGTCCAACCACCAAGTGTCTGCAGGACCATGACCTAAAGAACTCTCGTCCGAAACAACACCTACCACAGGCCAAAAGAAACATCTGCAGAATGCCCCCTGGTAACATTTCAGTGTCAAGTTTGCTGTGCAAGTCAAGCCCACACCACTCACTTCTCAATGTAACCAGAACTTGCGCCAGCCAGGACACCAAGTTTAGACTGTAGAGCTGCCAATATTTTGGGGTCTTTCATCATCTCTGCTGTCAACCGGGCTGCAAAATAGATGGGGGAAGGGCCAAAAGATAATGGTGAGCACACACATACATAATTTGGCGTTTTTCCACTGTTCTGGGCAATAACTGATAATGAAAGAACCCAAGCCACAGCAGCTGGCGCATGTCAGGAGGGTGGCTTGAAAAAAAAAAAAAGATTTACTGCATCACAATTGGGCCAGGCTGAAATGGCTACACCTGATTTCACAAAGGGTGGCCCCTACCTCTAAGGCAGCAAGTTGTGATGGACAGCCAGTAACCTCCAATTGAATTTTACATAATGAATAAAGTATAGGCAAACACTCAAGGTAAATTTCTAATGAAAGCAAAATTAAATGCTAAACAACGAGCCTCTTTGGGACGTTGAGCCGCCATAAACCATGAACATTTCACAAAATCCTTAAACTGGTAGGAGCCAACCTCAAAAAAGTATCTTCCCAGGTGTTTCAAGCCTGACCCAGAGGCGAAGTGCAGCTACAGCTGAACTCTGGTGAGCTCTTAGTGGAAAACAGTGCAGAGGGCGGAAAATGAAAAGAGGGGTGCACGGGAGGGGCAGATTAAGGGGGGGATGAGGGTCTTAAAAACTTATTTTTCAACATAACCTGTTGAAACTTGGCACACATAACATAGAAATGCTAATTCCAAATATGCATCTAGATTTCAAATCTCTCTCCTGGAAAGAAATTTATGACAAAATAACATCCCATTTAGGTCATTTCTTACGGGTCTTTGATAATTTCTCAGTTAAAAAGCGTTTTTAAATAATACGTAGACATTTTCAAGGGCCCACCACACATCTTGAAGCTTTCCTTTTTCCTTTAAACATGATAGATTAGCAATTAGGCCAAGTGTGGGCCAATTACTGCCACATTGTTTCTTTTTCGTTATTTATGCTATAAGAATGACAATTCCGCCACTTTAGACTTGACTTGCTGATCTTGCCTTTGCAGCTTTCTGCCACAAAGTAAATAACTAGACCAGGAAGCACCGCTGAGAAGTCAGGACTGCGCTGTAGCCAACATTGTTATTTCACTCCGCAGTGACATGCAACACCAGATTTCTCCCAGCACAACATGTAGGATGCATAACGGGGCTGGACGATTCAGTTGTGGGAATCTCCAGTACGCAACTACGTCCCATTGATGTACCTGTCAGTTTCTTTGAGAATTGGACATGATTAAGGTCCAACCACCAAGTGTCTGCAGGATAATTACTGAAAGAACTCTCATCCAAAACAGCATCCACCACAGGCCATGGGGGACATTTGCAGAAGGCTCTACATTAACTTTAAGTAGCAAGCCATGCCCACACAACCTGTCTCTCAATGTAACCGGCACGTGAGCCAACCATTACGGCGAATTTATACTGTGGGGACTCATCATCTCTGTGCACCCAACCCTGTGTGCTCCCTTTTCTAGTATTTTGTCCTCTGCATTGTTTGCCACTATAAATCGTTACCAACTCTTCCGACCAACTGTACTTGTCAGCCAAGATTGACTGCCGGCTAAACCATGGCAGAAACTGCCCAAACGCTGGAGTTATTTCAGCAAGTTGCCCGCACCACTCAACCCTCGCCTATTTGCCCATAACAAAACACCGAGAACACCTTGTTCCTTCCACTTTCACAGCAGTAATGCTGCACGTTCACCTCTCCTCTGCCTCGCCATTTTTTTTTCTGCATTTCACAACACTTTTAAGTCACCTTTTCTCTCGTCAAAACATTTCTACAAATATAATTAAAGTGCTCAAATGCAAATTCAGAGTGACAGCAAAAAGCAAGTAAATGTTCCAGACATTTTCTTTTTGCATAAGCTAATTTAGCCTTACAAAGAAAGTAACCACCACAGTGTTGGTTGGCAAATAGACACCCAAGGAGAGAACAACCATGGGTATAATCTATCAGCATGGCACTGATTCAAGCGAATTCCTTTGTTCAAGACAGCAGAACAACACAACTGTCCCTAGAAAAAAAACTCAGGGAAGCCAGCACTGTATGACAGCGAGTACAAGCTTGCAAACTGCTAGAACTCTCTCAGCTTTGAGAGACATGCGCGCTAATGCCTGCGCACTATATTGCTGAAGGCGCCACTTATCGCGGACTAATGGCTACAAAGACGTGCTTTACCTGTCCCATGATGAAGGGCGGGGTATACAAAACACGATGGCACCACTGTCCCTGGCGAGAAAGCAATAGTCGAACTTTAGAGAGAAAAGCTGACTTAGAAATTTTGACAGCACCAGTCAAATGCTGCACATAGGCTCAACAAAACTTTTGATCACCAGAATTTACCCGCCCAAGTGCCTTCTATTCCTGTGTACCGGCAACAACATATCTAGCAGCTAGAACAAAATATTCTCCATGCTAAGTAGGAAAGAACAATGCTCCGTTACATGACTGGCATGTCTGAACTATGAAACACACGAAGCCGAGAGAAAATTTTCTTTTTTTTCTTCACTCAAAGCAAAAAAAACATGTCCCACACTGCAGTGCACTCTAGAGCTCGGCATCTGCCTTTGATATGATCATCCACCTCAATAGGAATTAGAGAGCCAGCTGTGTCAATCTGTAGACTGGGAGATTCAACAGTAGTACACACATTCGTATTGCAAATCAGCCTAATTCAAGTACTTATAGCAATTAGAAACAGTAGTTGATATTACTGCAAAACTACGATAATAAATATTTGCAGTACCTTGTAAATAAAACAAAATGCTGACAATACCCCTGTTAACACATGCATTGTTTTCACAGCCTGAATGCAGAGGACAATGTACACTACCACAAAAAGAAGTCTGTCTGCATTCATGGTTTATGGAGTAAAAAAGAAAGTTGTGCAAAACACTTGTCCAAGGCAAATTTGTGACGTAGGATGGTTTTGTGATAGGGAACCAAACTGGGTGCTCTTGCAACGCAATGAACTCTAAAGCAATAAAATTCAAAAAAAAATAAAGCTGCATGCAGCTAATCAGACACATCCGCCTGCTACGCACCACGAGACTTATTACATTACTTTGTAAAAAAAAAAAAAAAATAGTAGTACCCCGCAATATATGGTCTATTCTCAACATGACATGCAACATCGCAAGTTTGCATTTTTTTGCAATATGTACAACCTATCCAACACAGCACCAAATGGAGCAGTCACATTTTGTATTGCTCACCACAGCTCAACCCGCCGAAAGGGCGCAACTATACTCAGTTTCATACAAAGCAAGCAATGCTGCAGAAGCAGTGCATACACAAGACTTACTCCATGTATCATCTGCTCTCCACAATGCCTAGGAGAGTGTATGGAAGAAAACAAGGAGCGGTATAAAATGAAGTGGTAGCAATGAAAATCATGGTCAAAGCTGTGAGGCGACCAGTGTTCGAGCCCTCTGGCTATAACTTTCGCCGAGTGCGTACTTCTTAGGCACGGATGGAGTAAGTGATTCCAACCCATCGGCCGCGTATTATACCACCACATGTCATTCTTAACGCTCCAAGTCTGGACGAGTCTCAGGACGAAAATGTGAAAAGAAGTAGAACGAAGTGCAGGAGGCTTTATTCGCAGTGCTCGAGATTTTCCCCAAAGAAACATGCCTGTGTTCACTTTATCTGTGTGGCAAACTACTTTTTGGGCACGAACTTAGGCTGTGCGAACAGGCACGCTAGCTTTGGCAGCAATGACTGCTGTGCATGAATCGAGAGTATAAGCAACATGGAACACCTTCAACAAACATCACTAATAAGTTGCAGTGCGAAGTCACGACTAAACAAAGGCAGGAAAATTAACGACTAATCATTTGCCCAAAACAGCCACTTTGGCTGGGCCTGGAAAGCCATGCCCACCATAACACATGCGCAGACAAAAACTCTCCCTTGACTCTTACCGGTCTGAGATGCAGAGAGCTCACCTCCTTTCTTCTTTTCACTCTCCTCCACATCTTCAATGTCTGCTTCATTGCCCTCACCAGCTTCCGGTTCCCTAGACGAGAGGAACAGTTAGTTATCATGAGGAGGGCCAAAACACCAGCTCGCACACCATATGCAAAAAAGCACACAGTGATTAGGATCCTATCCCTATATCGAGCCAATGTCCCCCTTATTTGACCACTACAGCATACACCGTGCAAGGCTTACTTGCCCCAACAGGTATGATTGCCGACTGCTTATATGACATCTAGATCAAGGCGTGACTTGCAACAATCCAGTATGGGGTGTAGTGCTGCATGTCCTCCGAATGTGCGACACACGTGGAAGCCACACCTGCAACATGTACTAAGGCTTCACAAAGAACGGTGCGGATAGCTACATTTGTGAGCAGAGCTGACGTGAAGGCTATCCCCGCCCCCCTCCTGAATAATGTGTTCGCATAAATCACAACATGGATGCTGCTGCTTGCAGGTGCGCCCACCTGTCTTGCGCAAGAAAGCATACAACAACATTTCACTGCGGGATGCCTGCATTTGCCACAAAAGAATTTGGCTTTTCACAACTTCCACATTTAAACCTACTTTTGCCTTATTCAAGGATCCACTGTCATCTTTCATGCAGGGGATCAAATCTGACATCCTTGAAATTGCTATAAAACCCATTAACATACTAAGGCAGGTTCCTTCTGCACCGTTCCTGTCTCACCCGAGGACAACGAATACCAGCACGATGCCAAGAAGTGGTCACACGAAATGTTAACGAAGTAAATGACCAGAACCTTAGAAAGCATCAGTACTGACTAGAATTTCTATAAACGTGAAGCCTATTCGAGTTCCAAGCTTTAAGCCGACATCACTATCTTCCATATTTGATGACAGCAAACAACCAAACAAGCACAATGTAGAATGGAAAATTGACAGCAATGTCAAGCAAGCTGCAACTTTTCTTAGTCATACAGTAACTATACTACAGGCAACAGTCTAGACAGACAAACAGTTCAACCCAGCACCACAATGAATGGCTCTTAGCACTATCAGCATGCAGTCTCCAACACCACAGGAAAAGCTTGTAGAACAGATCGATTGCCTAAGAATTTTCGTTGTTACAAGTGGCAATGGAACTCGCACCTTGCATTGTAATTGCATGGCAATGCCATGCTTGACCAGGCGAACATTTTAGAAGGCAGCTTCACCTGATTACTACGAACAGCCCGCAAAACTCCCAAGGTAAAAATAAATCAAGAATCTAATACTCAAGGCGCCGTTTAATCCGAAAGGACAGCTCATAAGACATACCAAAAAAAAAAAAACAAACATCGGCGCGTTTGAAACCGCCCATCGCCTCCCCTTACTGTTTCACACAAGGCAAGGAAACAATGTCCCCGCGAACAGCACAGCGCTCAGGCAGCCCAGAGAACAAGGTGTGCCGCTCCCTTGGCTCGAAAGGTGGCCGGCAGAAGAGGGGAAAAGAAAGGGTCCAGCGGTCAGACGGGGCACAGAGCCGGCTCTACAAAGAAGCCCTCCCCAATAAAAGGCAGTCAGCATCTTGCTTTTTTTTTATTCCGTTGCCCGCGTCGCGTCGTGAACGAGGGTCTGTGAACTCACCGAGCAGGCTCTGCCATCGTGAAAATAAGTTCTGCAAAAAACGAAACAAAGAAGAAAATGACGCGCCGGACACACAGGAAAGAAGCTCACGAGGAAGCTGCGCGCAAATTCTCGTACTCGTCCCAAAGAACGCAGTAGCATTAATCGCGTTGCGGTGACGTAACTTGACACAGCGGCCAAGAACCGCCTGCCGCGCGCACGGCCCGCAAGGACCGAAGGCGGGAAACAGCGAAAAAGATTCCACGCAAATAGCTCTAGGTCCTTGTCACCACGAGATATTGACAGAAGAAAAGAAAAAAAAACGAGAGTCGTTGAGGCCGATAAGAACGCTAGCTCGCGTTTGTTGGATGTTGGAAGACGCGCCTACGACGCAGCCCCACGTGGTGGAAAGTCGAGGCGGCGGCCAACATTCAGGCTTCTTGCGGCCTGCCAAGGGCAGAAAGGGTGGCCCTCATGAAAACTAGTCACAAAACGCACAGTTTGAGGGGTGGATCGCAGTTATGCAGGCCGGTTACAACGGCTGACGCATGACACACGGGCGACTCGAAGTTCGCCACATGAATGAGCGTCCCATCCAACGGCCAGTAAAGACGCGACGCCGACTTATCTAGACTTTCTCGCATGTTCATTAACAGCGGCACCAGGCCGACGAGTTGAGAAAAACTACACCAACAGCGAAAATGACGCGACGCACAGACACGGAGAAGCATTTGCTTTGTAGTGCGATTTAGCGCGCTTAGTTAGGGTTCGCTTCATTGAAACTCGCTGACCTTTCAAATATCGCACAAGGTGCTAGCTACGATAAAACACGGTCGCTCGGGCAATGAAATCCCTGTCCCGATTCAACAAACACGGCAGATCAAACGGGGAGTGACGATATTAAGCAACTTACACGGCCGGCGCAGAGACCACAAAAGACGGCCTCCCTCGTCGAGATTAAAAGGAGACCACGAGGCGGCAATGGCGCTATTTAACTATCCGGCGATTGGACGCCGTTCAACAAAACGTCACCCAAAAGAAGACGATTGTGCGCAGTTTTAGTACATAAAATGAACAGTACATTTTAGTGCATAATATTTTATGAAGACAAAAACAGATGAGGAGTAATTATGACTTAACAGAGGGCGCGCAAACGTAAAAGCAGTCACGTGACGTTAATTCGGTTGCCATGCCGGTTGCGGTTTCTGCCTGCTTTGAAATGCGCAGTGCGTCTCGTGCGTGACTAGCTTTAACTAATCCAGTGGTGGTCTAGCCTAACACGTGGGCCTTTACGAGCGTCATGGCTCGCCGGCGCTGCATTTCAGCAATTTTAGTGACTGATATGTCAAACTGTACTCAGTTTCACTTTGAAAAAACGTCTGCTCCAGCTGCCAACAACTTGGGTTTTGTTTGCTCTTACCATGACGGGATGCTCACTGAAGGAGACTATTTTTATTTTTCGAACAAGTTCCGGCTAGCCAGCCTTAGCTCAGTTAGTTGCACTTCTACGATCAAACGCCGGGCGCAAGTGATATGTATTTCGCGTACTGCTTAGGTGCATTGACAAACTATCGTGCTAAGTGCAATATATGGCTTGTGCCAAGCATGTCTAGTCGTGCGTTCCTGCGACTTGCTGAATGCAGGAAAAATATTCCTTGCAGAGCACACTGGCTGCACGTCAGAACATCCTTGCACATTATTTCTAAATTTCATTGTAGATTTCCTGTGAGTGCATGTGCTACACATGCAGGTCTGCCATAGCTGCCGAGAAAAAAAAAAAAAAAACTTCACGGCAGGTCACCAACCGAGAACATTCCAGTAATTGGACAGTCTGCCGACTCCTGCAAAATGCTAGCAGTCCACGATGACAGCAATACAGCCTATACAGACAAATAAATTTGAGGCTACGGTCCGATTCAGCTGCATGCTGTCTCTCTTCCTATTTACTAATTTAGCCGGTGCGACGCAAATGCACCAGCATAGTCACATACACCAGGGACAAAGCTCTCCCATTTGAAAATTCCATTAAACAATAGACTAAAAGTAAGAAATTTGAGGTTAAGGTCTGTCCGACTGAGCACCATGCTCCGTGTCTCTTCCTAGTTATTCATTTAGCCAGTGCCCCGCAAATGCACCAGCGTAGTCACACACACCAGGGACAAGGCTCTCCCATTTGAAAAGTCCATTAAACAATAGACTAAAAGTAGGAAATTTGAGGTTAAGGTCTGTCCGACTCAGCACCATGCTCCGTGTCTCTTCCTAGTTATTCATTTAGCCAGTGCCACGCAAATGCACCAGCATAGTAACACACACCAGGGACAAGGCTCTCCCATTTGAAAAGTCCATTAAACAATAGACTAAAAGTAGGAAATTTGAGGTTAAGGTCTATCCGACTCAGCACCATGCTCCGTGCCCCTTCCTAGTTATTCATTTAGCCAGTGCCATGCAAATGCACCAGCATAGTCACACACACCAGGGACAAGGCTCTCCCATTTGAAAAGTCCATTAAACAATAGACTAAACGTAAGAAATTTGAGGTTAGGGTCTGTCCGACTCAGCACCGTGCCCCTTCCTAGTTATTCATTTAGCCAGTGCCACGCAAATGCACCAGCATAGTCGCACACACCAGGGACAAGGCTCTCCCATTTGAAAAGTCCATTAAACAATAGACTAAAAGTAGGAAATTTGAGGTTAAGGTCTATCCGACTCAGCACCATGCTCCGTGCCCCTTCCTAGTTATTCATTTAGCCAGTGCCATGCAAATGCACCAGCATAGTCACACACACCAGGGACAAGGCTCTCCCATTTGAAAAGTCCATTAAACAATAGACTAAACGTAAGAAATTTGAGGTTAGGGTCTGTCCGACTCAGCACCGTGCCCCTTCCTAGTTATTCATTTAGCCAGTGCCATGCAAATGCACCAGCATAGTCACACACACCAGGGACAAGGCTCTCCCATTTGAAAAGTCCATTAAACAATAGACTAAACGTAAGAAATTTGAGGTTAGGGTCTGTCCGACTCAGCACCGTGCCCCTTCCTAGTTATTCATTTAGCCAGTGCCACGCAAATGCACCAGCATAGTAACACACACCAGGGACAAGGCTCTCCCATTTGAAAAGTCCATTAAACAATAGACTAAAAGTAGGAAATTTGAGGTTAAGGTCTATCCGACTCAGCACCATGCTCCGTGCCCCTTCCTAGTTATTCATTTAGCCAGTGCCATGCAAATGCACCAGCATAGTCACACACACCAGGGACAAGGCTCTCCCATTTGAAAAGTCCATTAAACAATAGACTAAACGTAAGAAATTTGAGGTTAGGGTCTGTCCGACTCAGCACCGTGCCCCTTCCTAGTTATTCATTTAGCCAGTGCCACGCAAATGCACCAGCATAGTCACACACACCAGGGACAAGGCTCTCCCATTTGAAAAGTCCATTAAACAATAGACTAAAAGTAGGAAATTTGAGGTTAAGGTCTATCCGACTCAGCACCATGCTCCGTGCCCCTTCCTAGTTATTCATTTAGCCAGTGCCATGCAAATGCACCAGCATAGTCACACACACCAGGGACAAGGCTCTCCCATTTGAAAAGTCCATTAAACAATAGACTAAACGTAAGAAATTTGAGGTTAGGGTCTGTCCGACTCAGCACCGTGCCCCTTCCTAGTTATTCATTTAGCCAGTGCCACGCAAATGCACCAGCATAGTCACACACACCAGGGACAAGGCTCTCCCATTTGAAAAGTCCATTAAACAATAGACTAAAGGTAAGAAATTTGAGGTTAAGGTCTGTCCGACTGAGCACCATGCTCCGTGTCTCTTCCTAGTTATTCATTTAGCCAGTGCCACGCAAATGCACCAGCATAGTCACACACACCAGGGACAAGGCTCTCCCATTTGAAAAGTCCATTAAACAATAGACTAAAAGTAAGAAATTTGAGGTTAAGGTCTGTCCGACTGAGCACCATGCTCCGTGTCTCTTCCTAGTTATTCATTTAGCCAGTGCCATGCAAATGCACCAGCATAGTCACACACACCAGGGACAAGGCTCTCCCATTTGAAAAGTCCATTAAACAATAGACTAAACGTAAGAAATTTGAGGTTAGGGTCTGTCCGACTCAGCACCGTGCCCCTTCCTAGTTATTCATTTAGCCAGTGCCACGCAAATGCACCAGCATAGTCACACACACCAGGGACAAGGCTCTCCCATTTGAAAAGTCCATTAAACAATAGACTAAAAGTAGGAAATTTGAGGTTAAGGTCTGTCCGACTCAGCACCATGCTCCGTGTCTCTTCCTAGTTAATCATTTAGCCAGTGCCACGCAAATGCACAGACACAGTCACACACACCAGGGACAAAGCTCGTACCATTTGAAAAGTCTTTATTACAGGTCTTGAACTTGGCAGACAAAACATCACGTGTTTACTAAGCAAGCTGCTGACGCGCTGACATATAAGAAAATAACAAAACAACTGCATCCCATTAAAAAAGCACTGTCAGCCTGTGTACTAAACAAATAACAAAAGGAAAAAAACAGCACGGCCATACATTCATGAAATAGACCTGTGGAATGAAAATGTCCTTGCACACGTCACATGCACCTCTCTGTAGTCCCCCCAACTGCTCACAGCCCAGCACACTGAAAGTTTAAGGTATGTAAAGGGGAAAAAAAAAAGGAATGATGTCTTCCTTATCCCTTGTCTCTGATGACCTCCCTTAAAGAACACCTGCAAAGAGAAAAAATAATACAGAAAAGATGACTCAACATGGTGGCACTGAACCTTAGTAATTACGCCTCTGCAGTTGGAAATGACCTACAAGATTTTGTAACGCAGTACTCTACTCCACCGGATCCTGCACCCTCGGCGGGATATGTAACATGGAAAACAAAGAAATAAATAATGGTCCCTTATGGCAGCTAAGTGGGCGTCAAGAGAAAAAAAATGCAGCACCGTGCAGCAGCGAGTCAGGTGGGCTGATGAGACATGACAGCGCCCGTCCTGTCTCGAGTGTCCCCTTGTCCACGTCACTTATGTTTCAAGTATGAACTAACTTGCCCGAACTGAAATTTTCACAGGAAATTTGTAGGAATGGGGTGGCTGTAGCTGGTGCAGGACAGCTAACTGGAGATCGATGGGAGATGCGTTTGTCTAGCAGTCAAGGTAGTTTGACCAACGATGATGACGATTCTCCCTTGCAACATTTTCAAGGTTTGGCACGCAGTGCCAAAACACACAGGGACCAGAACATCAAATGCGGGGAATCGGTGGCCGGACCGTTTTTTTTTGTTTGCGGTAACCTAATATGCCTGTAATTATTTAATTTACAAGCCAGCAGAGCACCTTGCTCCTGTCTCGTGTTATCTAGCAGCAAAAATGGCACTATGTCAGCTGCTCTGATAGTGGAAATGATGTTGAATGCAGTGTAAATATATAGAAACTTCTCACAGCGTGACCTCCACGAAGGAAACTAGTATGTAACTGGTAGATGTGGCAAGATATTTTAGTGAAATAACTGCCAACACTGAAATGTCTAAGGAGTGGATGCTTTCAAAACGAAAAAAAAGAACTGCTTAAACAGAAACTGTTTTCCTCGTAGTCCAGAACTGAAGTGGTCAAAACAAAGTTCTGGAACCCTATAGATGATGCGACACATGGTATAAAATATGCCAAATGATGGTTAAGTACTAATTACCCTTAAAGCAAGTTGTGGTGGCGCGCTATGAAGTGAAGGAAGTGATGCGCAGTGGATAAAATAAACCAATTTGCCTGTGGCTCTTGTATCTTTTTTTACACTGGTGACCTGGAACATGGAGTGCATTGCTGTACTCCATGACTTTTCCCAGGCTCCGACATCCCACGTCCCCTGCGTTGATGTTTATGCTGTCTCTTCTTTTGCCACTCTGGGCGTAAAAACCTGACGTATGCTTTTTACAAGCCGAAGCCTGTTTTTTCCAGTCGAACATTACCTCCCAGCAATCCCGGTTCGGCCACCTTAAAGGTGCACTAAAGAGGAATCTGAACTCGTCTTTTTTCCGCGGGAACTCTATCCACACGCTCCAAGCATTCTTAAAAACTTCAAATTATTGTCCTGTGCGGCCGATTGCCCTAATTAAATCGGATTAAATGTCCCGGCTCCCGCCTTTTTTTGAACTCAACGCCGTAGGTAGGAGCAGTCAACCAACGCATCAGCTCGTCCTGTGGTGGCTTGCCGCTCTGCCATCGGCAGAGTGATACGTGAATCAAAGAGTCCATATGTATTTTTATTTCCGTGGGCCTAATTCGCGGCTATATTGTCTGTGACTGAAACTAAAACCTAAAAAACAACTGAACCTAAAAAAACTGAACCTAAAAAACAAAAAAAGCGAAAGCGAAGCCGTCGCTGGACTGGCTGAACGGCACTCCACGCACTGGTTGACTCGGCCTGCCTACCGCGTTGAGCTCAAAAAAAGGCGGGAGTCGAGACGGTTAATCCATTTAAATTAGGGCAATCGGCCGCACAGGTCAATAATTCAAAGTTCCTGAGAATGCCCGGAACGTGTAGATAGAGTTTCTGTGGTAAAAAGATGAGCTCAGATTCCTCTTTAGTGCACCTTTAAGGCCTCGCTGCCTGCCGAGGTTGCGCTCGAGGTCCGCGACATCCCGGCAAATCCCCAGCGGCGGATCCGTATGACCAATTGAAGGCAGCCATTGTATAACACACTTTGCCATCCGACTGCAAGCGACTGCAGAGCTCTTTTCCGTGTCAGAGCTCGGCGACCGACGTCCATCGCAACTTCTTTGGCACATGCAGGGCTTGCTTGGTGACCATGCAGCCACGTCTGATACCCAGTTCCTTCGGGAGCTCTTCCTGCAACGCCTTCCGACTTCAGTGCAGATACTACTGGCGATGGCCACTGACATACCTCTTGCAGCTTTAGCCGACCGCGCGGACGAGATCATGGACGTCGCCACCTTCCATCAGGGGCCACCCTCTGTGGCATGTGCCCGGTCCCCAACTCTGAACAATCCGCTGCGGCATTTCCTCAAGAACTTACAGAGCTGCACAACAACATGCATCATCTCCAAGACCTCGTTGCTGGCGTCCTGCAGTCTTCCAGGCAGGGCGTTCCTAGTTTCCGCTCCAGTCTTCAGCGAAGTTATCCAAGCCGTTCCTGTAACAGCTGCTTCCGTTCCTCCTTACCGCCCTTCCTTCGGAACACTGAGGAGTGTCCCAGCGTGCCGCACTGCTGGTATCACTGGCGTTTTGGTGCTGCTGCGGAGTGTTGCACATAACCCTGTGGATGGCAAGGAAACGCACTGAAGAATCACTAATGGCGATGAGCGGTTTCCAGGGCAATCAAGGTCGCCTCTTCTACATTACCGACCTTACCAGCAGACCCAAGTTTCTGGTTGACACAGGTGCCGAGGTCAGTGTACTTCCTGCCAATGCTGTGGACCATACTGTTCCGCCACTGTGTCAGCTGTGAACAGCTCGTGGATGCCAGTTAACAGGAAACGATCACTCCTTGTCAACCTTGGTATATGCTGGTCATTTCATTGGATATTCTTGGCTGCCAAGGCCAGCCACCTCATCCTTGGAGCGGACTTTCTCTGTCATTGCTCCCTCCTGGTTGACATGGCACGCAAGAAACTCTGCGATTTGACTACCGGACTTTCTGTGACTGGCCAGCCCTCCCTTTTCTACCCCTTTGCCTTTACGATCCAGCATACTGTCCTTTCGCCTTACGGGAACCTGCTCAGAGAGTTTCTGTTTTTGACAGCCGCCCCTGACTGGACAAAACTTGTTAAGCATGATGTCATGCACTGGATAATTACCAGTGGTCAACCAACGCATGACACAGCTCGTCGCCTTGTTCCTGAAAAGCTCTGCATTGATCGTCAGGCGCTCGTGCACATGGTAGAGATTGGCATCGCCCAGCCATCCTCCAGCTCTTGGTCGGTCCCTCTGCAACATAGTCCCTAAGAAGTCAGGTGAATGGCCCCCCTGCGGGGACTATCGCGCCGTCAACTTGGCTACTCATCCTGATCGTTACCCCTTGCCGAACATCCAGGACTTTACCAGCAACCTATGTGGCTGCGTCATATTTTCGAAACTTGTCCTTAAAAAAGCGTACCATCAGATTCCGGTTCCTCCTGACGACGTACAGAAGATGGCCATCATCACGCCTTTCGAATTCATCAGGGTGCCTTCTGGCTTAAGTAATGCAGCGCAAACCTTCCAGCGTTTCATTGATGTCATTCTTCATGGTTCCCCATACGTATTTGTATACGTTGATGATGTCCTCGTCATTAGTTCCTCTCTTGCAAAGCACCTCAGTCATCTGCACTTAGACTTCAAACATTTTGTTGACCACGGACTCATTCTCAACACCGACAAATGTGTGTTTGGCGTCTCATTCTTGGCATTCCTTGCACATCTCGACACCAACGGTATCCAACAACTTCCAGACAGGGTCAATGCAGTCGCAGACTTCCCCCGCCCAGACTAACTACGTCAGCTCTGGCGTTTCCTTGGCTTCGTTAACTACTACAGGCGTTTCATTCCGGGATGCGTTGCCCTTCTACAACCACTCGAAAGTTTACTTCGGCTGGACAACTCAAGGGCACTTGCTTTCACCTTGACAGAGGCTGCCAATGCTGCTTGTACTGCTGTCAAGGTGCGTCTCACCTCTGCCACCCTTCTAGTTCATCCAGCACACGACACACCTACGAACATCATGGTTGATGCTTCAGGTTCCACCGTTGGTGGCATCCTGCAACAATTTCTTAACGGCGAATAGTGTCCGCTTGGTTTTTTTCTCAAAGAAGCTCTCATCTTCGAAGCATCGGTACAGTGCTTTCAGCCGTGACCTGCTCGTGGCGTACCTCGTCTTGGACGGCTGAAGTTCTGTGGGTCACAAACTACTAACAAGCGCTTTCTCTTCATCCAAGACCACCTACTTATCCAGGGAAATTCGACATTTGGCTTTCCTGGCGGAATTTTCTACCGGCATCCGGCACATCAAGGGTGCCCATAACATTCCCACCAGCACACTGAGCTGTGTATCTATCTTGCAAACCACTTCCGTTACCCTGCAACACCTGGCCCGTTATCAACAGGAGGATGAAGAACTTCAAGCATTTTGCTCATCACGTTCATTATTCTTGCACCTTATGCTCTGTACATTATACTGATCCTGGTGTCGACATTATTTGCAACGTGAACGCCGTCACTGGATGCACATGCCCTTATACACCTGTGCCTTTAAGCTGCACCCTTACCACCTTTCTCATTCCAGTATCCATGCCTTTCAGCATTTCGTTGTGGAGTGTTTCGTCTGGCCTGGCCTCAACGTCAACGTTAGTAACTGGGCTCGGGCGTGCCTTGCCTGTCAGCAGTGCAAGATTTATTGTCACACTACGACCCCTTTAGGAAGTTTTTAGTCTCTGAACTCCCGTTTTGCAGTTATTCACAGTGACCTGTTTGGACCATTACCAGCACCGCACGGTACCGTTATATACTCACTGTAAATGACCATTTTACGCTCTGGTTGGATTCCACCCCTATACCAGACATCACTGCGGAAACAGTTGCCTCCACACTCATTTCCACATGGGTCGCCCGTTCTGGCGTCCCAGCAAAAGATCATCACCAACAGAGGCCACCAGTTCGAGTCCGCACTTTTTGCCAGTTTGACCCAGCTTCTCGGAATCACCCACCTCAGAACTACAGCTTACCATCTGCAAGCCAACGGTTTGGTTGAGAGGTCACACCTTCAGCTGAAGGCGTCACTCATGGCTTACGACCTTCCGGAGCACTGGGCCACTCCCTTGCCAGTCGTCCTTTTAGGCCTTCATAAGGCTATCAAGGAAGACCTCGGATGTGCCCTTTCTCATCTTGTCTATGGCACATCGTTGCGTCTACCCGCTGATGTCGTGTGCCCGGCTGCCAAGAGCGTCATTTGTCCGTCTCCTGGTATACCTTAAGTTGAACGTCTTAACTACTCTCCTGTCCCGTATCTCTGCCCCTCTGAAGCGCGCTTGCCACTGCAAGCCGACCATTGTCCACCGCGATTTTAGAAACAGCACATACGTTTTCTTACGCGTGGATTGTGCCCGCCGTCTGCTTGAGGCACCCTATACTGGACCCCAGCTCGTCATCGCATGGGGTGACAAAACTTACACGCTGCGAGTCAACGGTCTTGACACCGGCATCTCCCTCGACCGCCTAAAGCCTGCCCACGTCGACAACACCACGCTTCCTTCATCAGCTGCCCTCTCCACTTCTCTTTTCACTTCTTCCCAACAAGACATCTCCCTACCCTTTTTCACCTTGCCGGAAGACTGTTAGCTGGGACAACTCAATCTCCTGAGGGGGAGGCCCTGTGGTGATGCTAACGCACCACGCGCTATGAGGTGAAGTGAAGGCAGCACGCGCAGCGGCTGGAATAAACCAGTTTGCCTGCGGCTCTTGTGGAAGCAACATCCTTTTCCACAAAATAATGTCTACCAATACTATATTCCGGTTCGTAATGCCTCCACCTCTGCACTGTTTATAAAGGATAACATTGATCAATTCAAAACAATGCCACATAATTGCACCACAGCGAGTTGCTTTTAGTTCACTCCCTCCTCTACACTCAGCAGATCCTCCGCAGAAAAATTTACTCAATGCAATGCAAAGTCCACGTTGCAACATGCAGCTACAATGAAAATGCACTTTAGTACCCCTTTAAGCCACAAACAGAGCTCAGCTGCAGCAGGTGGCACCCTCTGCCGGCAGAATGTGAATGCGGGTGCCTCACCTGGCTTCACTTCCTCTGAGAGAGCTGTGTGAGCATGCCGTGGCCCGATATGAAGGTGACAGTACCCAGGCCAGCCAGGTACTTGAGGGTGGTGAACATGCTCAGCCGCAGCCAGAAGCAGGTAAACAGGCCAAAGATGGCTGCGCAGAGGAGGAACAAGAAGATAACACTGCACTGTCAACGAATGAGGGATGCACACAATGTTTAGGAAGACAGCAGGTGGGCGGGCAGGGGACCAACATAGCAATGGGCTGACAAATGGGGATTTCGCTAGGTTAAAGGGACACTGAGGACAACTCCATCCAATTTTGTTTTTAGTAAAAATTCATTAATTGCTGAACAACATTAAATTTTAAAATTTTACCGACAAAGGAATCTGGGATCACTGTTCTGTGAAATTTTGTGAATGGCGGTGCCGCTTAGCTTCCGAGATCCGTGGCAAAAAACGTGCGTCGACGCACCGCAGTTTACTAGCGATATCAGCCAGTTATGGAGACACCTGTTTTAATCTTTTTGCTTTTTCCATTTTACAGAAAGCTTTGTTTGCAGCAAAAGTAGAGTTTTTGTTGTTATAATGCCGTAAAGCTATTGGTATAAGCCTACTTCAATTAGTCCTTCCATAGTGTCCCTTCAAGAAAATTCAATTTACTGCCTCTCTTAAGCCCTATCCTTTCTTGCCATCGCTCCCCACTTTCTTTCCCTCTACCTGTCCTTTTCTGACACTAGCCGCAGCTCAGGTGGTTCAGGTTAGGATGGCAGATGCCGTAGCTAGCAACATCTTTTCCTTCCTTGGTTATTTTACTAATAAAGAGCCACTAATAACAATAACTTTAAGTAAAACAAGAGCACAGACATGCCTGGCAATTGAAAATTTCCTGACACACACTACACAAAACAACAGGTGGTGTCCCTCGAGATATGAGAAAGCTGCGGTGCTCCTGTGGTGTGCTCACCTAACATGCCCAGGTGGAACACGATGGTGCTGAGACTGAAGGGGAAGTTTGACAGGTTCACACCAATGCGTGCCCACTGCAACGAAGAAAGCGAAGACGAGAAGACAGATGCACATGAATCTGTACACAAGTATGCAAGGATTGCGCTGCATTTCCAGTCCACTAGAACATCCAATTCGAGTGAAGCTTATGTACACAACAACAACAAAAAAACAATCGCTGGCATATCTTTTGCCTGAGAACAGTGCTGCAGCCAGACATGTCTTGGGGAAGGCATGTGCTTTGAGTGTTCCTACGGTCAAATCAAAAAGAAACGCCAGCACGAAGTGCCTAAATATTCACCTGTGCTCCCCATGTGTAACGTGGCAGACACAAATTAGTATAATCATTTTCCCTTTCCACACCATCACATTACTCCCAGTTTCTCTTCCATCGATGTACTCTCTCATTCTCTTACATTGATTTTCAAATACCCTCACCCTTTCTTATTTCTGGCTTCCGCAAATTATGCATACCTTGGCGATCAGTATTCCCTGAGAATCTGTAGTTATCTAGTTGAGGCTAGAGGGCACTGTACTGCACAGGAGTGCTGCATGCTGCTGCATGCAGCAACAGGAAGGATCACCTACAATGTCAAAGTTAGGTTCGGAGCATTTCATTCGTGGCACAGCAAAAGGCATCCACGTGTCTGATCTCCGTAGATAAAGTGTCTAGCACACTTATCTTTCAGCCTGCAGCCCACAACTGGCGATTGTTTTTAGGGGAATTATCCAGGGCAGAGCAGATTTGCATTAAGGGCGTAATTACTCATTGGCATCCACCCAAGTGTAGATCATCAGTCGTAGACGGACAGTCAATCATCAGTCATGTATATGGAAAGACGGTCAATATATTGAAAGGGTGTGCAAAAAATTGGAACTCTGAATACAAACTGGATACATCTGTTATTTAATTCATATTCAATTTGGGACACTGGTATTCTAAACTTTTCGAACATTTAGTAGCGACTGAATAGAGCCGGCGTTTCATAAATCCGATCGTGATGAAACCGCAATATGTGGACAATACCTGGGCAAATTTATCAAGAGATAAAGTTGAAACTGTCAGGAAAGCACCTGAAGTCATGTTCATTTTTGCTAATCAGTGCGGTCCACGATCGTTTGCGGTTGTTGCGGCCGAGTCGAGGTGCGACCAACAGGGCAAGCGTGCCCAAATATCCTTCCTATCATCATGGTGCACTGTTGCCTACATATGCATTATGTGCGGGCAACAGCCAGTATGGCAATGATCGGTGTGTCCCCATCAATGGGCTGAAAAATGGTCCGGCTGTGCAGTTTCACTTTGTCCGTCCCATGGCAAAGGTGGCCATTGGCCACACATTGCTAGATTTTTTTTCTTTACGTCTGAAAAACTGTCACCACTCTGGCATCAATGTGCATACTACTCATTTGCGTCACTTCCATCCATGTGGTTCTAAAGTTCAAGTGCACTGAAACAGTGCGCCTGTGAGGTGCTGTTCGCAGTTTGTGACACCGTCAAAAGAGGCCGCTAAGGCCACTATTGTTTTGGAGCAGTTCTGCTTAAACGTTCCCGACAGTATGTGCGCAGTTCGCAGTAGAGCAGCTAACGGAATCGTGAAAGTTCAACACTGCCGTATAGTTTTTATCTCACAAACACGACCATTCGCCAGTTTTTCAGCTAATAAATTTGTTGCGATGCAAATGGCTTTTTCAGATTTTCTTTTTTTGCCGGGACAGTAGTTAATTCAACCTTCAAGTAATTCGAACATTCCTTCTGGTACTTTGAAATCAAAATTAAAGAGGTTTTACTGCAGAATAGTGCCTCAAACAATGTTGCAATGTTATTTTTGTCATGTAGTCAAGTGTCAACTCATTGATTTCACTTTCTAAGTGTCGCTATCTGTCATTCGTACGACCACAATATAGGTTTCCTACTTTATGCCGCCTAGTCGAGCACAACACATTTCTGTGCATGTAATTTTATTTTTTACGCGGCGCCCAGTCAAGTCTAGGCTTATTTAAACTCATTTGAAAGACTCTGTGCGATCCTGAAACAAAGGAGAACAAAAATTGTTTGCGATTATTTAAAGATTTTCTTCGCACTGCATAGATATTTTACATTCGACTGAACATTCAAAGAAATTTTTCTTCCTGCTATTTTTATTAAATTCGTATCTGAGAATTTCAATATTCACACACCCCTACTATTTTGACCCCCCCTGTGAAGTCTACTTACAATTTGCAAATTTACTCCTCAAAGCATGCAGAACGTCGCCGCCAAGAGTTTGATGCTGAAATATGTTAAAAGCTAGGACGCTAAGCTAGTAGCGCTTATTTAACTTATCAAATCATTACACTTTCCACTACCAGGAATCTCACACCACCAGAAAAAAATATATTATGTTTGCTTCGAAACATGTGCAAAGGTGAGAAGAATTATGTCATACGAGTCAGTTCATGCTAATCTGTCCTTTGACGCAGCATGGAGGCAAAAACCTAACCACTGCAATGATGACTGCCTTCTCATGAGGATGCCATATCAAAATGCCCTAAAAACAACTCAATACATAGTCCTTTTTCAGCCATGCCATGGAGCTTGGAGTATCGAAATCTCATTCACTATGCTCAAGCCCAATTAGACACTCTTCTTTTTTTAACAGAACTCATGCCTTCAATGAAGGTGTTCACACTTCTGATGTTCAATGATTCAACTCAGTGCTGTCACCACGAGCACTCCGATGGGCGAATTTTTAATGGCTTATACCGGGCACCAAAGGTGTCGTCGGAAGTGTTTTCCATTCCTGAATACTTTTTACCGAATGAGGGCAGTGAAGAGCAGGTGAGTAGTCCAACAGTGTCTCATACAGCTCATTCTCACCAACACGTAGCCATAAACAAAGCCTGCTTCTGTTCAGAGAACCTGCCATATGCGCTCCACCCCATTCTTATCCTTCTAGTTATTTCCCTCTCTTGATCCGGATCAGCTGTCACTACCTGCCCTAAGTAGGCGCATTCCTTTACCACTTCCAGCACCTAGCTGCCAATTGTGAACTGCTGTTCCCTTGCTAGACTGTTGAACATTACTTTGGTTTTTTGCATGTTAATTTTTAGACCCACTGTACTGCTCTGCCTGTGTAACTCACTGATCATGATTTGCAGTTCACCTCCTGAGTGACTCAGCAAGGCAATGTCATCAGCGAATTGCAGATTATTTACTAGGTATTCTTCATTAAATCTTATCCCGTACTGTTCCCAATTCAGGCCTCGGAATGTATGAATTGAAAAAGAAAAAAGACAATGTGGTTCATACATAGAAGTCAAAATGCATAAGGTGCCATCAACAATTTGCAGATTTCAACAAGAAGTATGACAGTGTTGTGTATGCAACATGTGCCTCAATTGACCCCACAAAGCTTGGCCTGCTGAAGACTATTTCAAAGCTGATCGGGGACACATAGCGGCATGTAAAAAAAGAAAGGGGAGAAGACGCATCCGTACCAGCACAATCAGCAGCAGCAGGGGAGCCAGGACCAGGCCGCAGAATGCGTTGGAGAGGAACACTGGCGGACGCTTCTCCTGCTCCCTGAACAGATGCTGCAGGCGGGCACACGGCAGAAGTTGACCAACCCGTCCAGGCACAACACACACACACTCCCTTCCCAGCAAGCACTATGGCACTAATGCAACAAGTAACAGGGCAGAACTGCGCATTTCACAACCATCACAGCTCATTGCTCAGAACTGAACCAGAATGCAACTGCCTTTTCCATTCGCATCACGAAAAGGCGCAGCTACTCCATCTACAGACTGTGTATATCACACGAGCTTGGCTATCTGTCCCTTTGCGAAAGACACAAGCAATGCTGAGCTAAATTATAAAGGCCAAAGTTAGGAAAAACGCCTCAATAGGTATCACAACATGCAAGGGAACTATGAAGCTATGCTCTGAGCAGAAAGAACATCTGCCAACAAATGACCCAGTTAAGATGTACATGCGGCTGCCATAAAGATACGTGTCAAGCTGCACTGTACAGTCTCGGCTGTAGCAGCTGTGAAGTGGAAAGTTGTCGCAGAAGGCACCCACCTTGATTTCTGGCTTTGGAGCATGCACGTCAACGGTGGGCTTTGGAGGCGATGGGTTCGGTGGAAGAGTCAGCTGCAGGGAAGCCTGAAAAGAAGAAGAGGGACCGTAGCGTTGCACTTCACTGAGTGTCTACTGGGTGGAGGTGAAGGAAAAACAGTCACAGCTGTGCCACGCCCCCAACCTCATGAGAGCCTCCAAACCCACTTGGACTGCATGGCCACGGATGGTACGTGCAATGTATTCTCAATGGCCATAGGGGGAATGTAGCAGTGTTAGCTCGTGGCATACTGCACCGATAAACAACTGCGGCATGTGTCCCTCACATGGCCGCCATTACTAAAAAAAAAGGAAAAAGGGCCAAGATGCACAAAACCTGAAGCACGACTGGACATGCACACCAACCATTGCTGGAAAAGGTGCTTATTACCAAAAAAGAAAGAATGAACAGTTTATTGCCAGAATTACCAGTTGCTCAATAGGTTACCATGGGTGCCGCAGAGAAAAAAAAAAAGAGAGCCAATTTTCGGCCACCCAGTAGTCAGTACTGATGCATTTTTCACATCTGGTGTAAGACTTTGGAGCACGTGTGGTGGCTTAACTCACTACTGCTGCCCTCATAACAAAAACCAGTATGGGAAGCCTGCACTCCCTGCTACCCAGATGACAGTAACAGCACCCTCCCAAATGTGAAATTATCTAGACAGTCTCAGATGCTCTCACCAGTGGGGATTTCCCTCCCTCTCACGTTTGGTTTGGTTTGGTTCGGTTTATGAGGGCTTAACGTCCCAAAGCGACTCTGGCTACGAGGGATGCCGTAGTGAAGGGCTCCGGGAATTTCGACCACCTGGGGTTCTTTAACGTGCACTGACATCGCACAGTACACGGGCCTCTAGAATTTCGCCTCCATCGAAACTCGACCGCCGCGGCCGGGATCGAACCCGCGTCTTTCGGGCCAGCAGCCGAGCGCCATAACCACTCAGCCACCACGGCGGCCCCCTCTCACATGTCATCTCGCTCTGTGGTGACAACTCACCAGGTGCCACTTGAAGGGGTTGGCTATCACAGCATCACCAATGATGAGCGACAAGTCGTACTTTCCAGAGAGGTAGCCCATGTCCTTTGCCTTCTGGAACAGGTCCTGAAAGAGGAACAGCGAGCGCAGACGGTTGGGCAAATTTCAAATTCCTGGTGCCGAAGACCACCAACTTAGCACATGCAAAAAAAAAAAACACACACACACACAAAAAAAAAAACCAAAGCAAGGCAACTGACCAGGTCAAAGCGGTAGACAACGCTGTTGTCTGGCTCGGCCAGGAACACGATCTCGCGCTTTGTCTCCACGTGGTAGAGGTGCACAAAGGCCTGGTGGGCCGACATGACATCCCCCTTGGAGACGTCCTTGAGCGAGAACTTCATCACCAGCTTTTGGTGGTGGTCTGCCTCCACCGTCTGGGCCAGCTTGCCGCGGAACGCCACTCTGTGTGCATACGTGAGCCAAGATGTCACACAATCTGCACCAGGAAGTGCGTTAGAATCATTGCGCAAACGACTGTTGTCGTCAGAAATTTGCATGAAAAATGGCCACTACACATTCATAAAAATATTTAAAGGTCATTTATATGCGTGAAGGTCATTACAAATTTGCAAAACCTTGTTCCATGCTACCTAGTGCAATGCAAAGAAAACGAAGTGAAATCCTGAAAATGCAACATGCTTATTCTCATGCAACACAACCAGTGAATGCTGCTTGCTTTAGTGAACCAGTCTCAGACGTTGGTACAGCCACGTGCAGTTGCAACATCCCCTAAAAAGCGAACAGCAAAAGGGACAAGAGAGCTGTCACGCTGTAATAGAGAGCCACTATGAAAGCAGCAATTACCGAGCATTACCAGAACTGATACAAATGACATCTGAGTGACATGCACACGGTGTGCTGTCAGCCATATGACCTCACAGATACATCCACTTGTTGGAGCCCTTTGAAATCCACCTTGAAATCCACCTACGCATGAGCGGCGTCGGCTCTTCCGTCGGCTAACGACACTCCCCAACGCCGCTGCGGTTCCGAGTGGCGGTGCCGCCGCGATTGGAACAGCAGCCCTTCCATCAACTATCGATGCTCCCTTGAGCGCCGAGTGCGCGGTTGAAAGTAAACAAACAAACAAAAAAACTCGCGTTATCGGGCCGCCGTTGCTTATCAGCAGACGCAATCTGCGGCCACATGTGGGGAGTGGGCTGGTGCCGGTTTGCTGCTTGTCAACAGCCACCATCGGCCGCCGCGTGAGGGGGGGCGATGCCGGTTTTGCACGTTGACATAGCAGCTGCTCGAGGCCAGCACCAAGAGCGATGTGACGGAGCCGCGCAGCAAAAATGCAACCACGCTGCAGCATGCCCGATATCTCGTTCGTTTCGCCTTTACTTATGGTACGATGCTTTGGTCACGATTTTTAAGTCGACCCCCCACTTTGGACATTCAAATTTTGAAAAATAGGTAGACTTGCAATCGTGTAAATATGGTACGTAAACTTTGATTAGCCTGAACTCGCATGCCTTAAAAATCAGTGAGGTCGAGCTTTCTACTCCACAAAATAAACTTCAATAGGCGCTGCATTCGTCCCCGCTCATCTAGCATGGTTTTCGTGACCAATTTCAGATATATGAAAATCCTGCCTTCAGCCAGTGATTGGCACGGTCTGCAATTCACACTGTGTACCATGCCACAAGCCAACTTTTGTGCTCGCGCACCCCAAAGCAAGCCTCTCGCCACCGCTCTGTATTGAGGCGACAAGGCACTGCTGGCACTAAAATGAGACATGATGCCTAGAAAAACAGAGCGGTCACTTAAGCTACAACACAGGTGGGAACAGCTTTCATGCCATCTCTAATGCACTGATCTTAATGGGGCGTAAACTGCTTAGCCCTTGCATGTCAGTTTTGCTACACGGCAAGTCATGGGAGGGGCCAAACTGCTGTCGCAAACCGAAGCTGCAAAAATGAAATTATGCTGCGAGATGCACCACATGGTTCGCGTTACACGAGATGCAGCTGCGCAGGCTGGCTTCGAAGCTTTTGTTCCCGTCATCTGCTTTTTTTTCTCTTGTATTTGTAGGCCGGAATCAGTTTCCGTGGACCCAACACAGGGGCAGCCACAACCCACATGCTGTTCCACTATCTTCCTAAGACCTGTTTCCATGTGCGCCACATCTCTTAAATAAGTGACTGGAAGTGATAGCAGCTACTCGTCTGCCTTCTTCGCCGACGTGTTCATTGCCACTTGCAGACTGCATTGCGGCCTGATGCAATGATGCGTTGTGTGTGGTGCCGCACCTTGTGATCCAACCCACAAGTGCACAGTGGGCGTGATAGCCGATCGTTGCAAACGCACTGTTTCTTACGAAAGGCTTAGCATTACTGTATACGCACTTTGTAGTGTGCTGGAAGTCAAAAAGTCAATTCAGTGAGTAATGAGGAGTTTACCCATGTGAAAAGTGCAAGACGCTGCAACTGGCAGTGCCATTTGGAAACACCACAACGGCAGGCTGCAAGTTCAAATCAGCAAGAAATTTTGAGATTTATAAATATTCAGATGGACGACCACTTGAAACAATTATATTAAAGTGTGTTGCGAATCATCGAACTGAACAGCAAGTGCTATTAACAATTGACTACTCAAAATTTCAGATATTTTGACCAACCCTTGCAAGAACCAGAAAGGCAGCCATAAAGTACTGGGAAAGCAATTAAGCTCGCCTGGCCTCTGGTGCAGCTTTGATGCAACTTTTTGCCAATTTAATGCTTTTGGCACACCATAGCAGAAAATATTGTTTGTATCGAAATGGTGCAACTGTCCCGCCCCTAAAAAATAAATTATCTGAGCTCTAGCTAGTAAATATACAAGTTTCTTTTGTGCTACCTACTGCTCATCCGGAAATACGACCGCTAGCCCGAGTGGACAGGATAAATAGGCCTGCTGGCAAATTCACATTTTCACTGGCGGCACCAATTTATGCACCAGTTAATGCATTTTTTGTTCTACACATGGAGCCCCATGCATCCCGGCCAGACTGGGTGCTACCACCGCTGGGCGCACATCACTTGTGGCTGAGCTGAACCTGCCTTACGCCCTGTAGAAAGGTCGGCTACACATACAAGCCACCTACCCAACCCCACCAATTTCGGGCTGTCATTTTTGTGAAAAAATTGCACATTACACTACACAACCAGTCTACTGACTTTGTGAACCAAGCTTGAGAGAAACTTCGATGCGAGGTTAGTGCAGCGCACAAGCCTCACTCTGTGCATATACACGTGCGCCCACTTGTCACACACACTAACAGGAAGTATGCATGCAACCCACGACAACAGGGCACTCACGGAGTCATCTTTGGAGCCGCTGTCTGGTCTCGGTCAGCAGTGCCGATTTCAAGGCCAACCACCTCTACATCTGTCAGCACTTTCACATTGACCTAGAGAGAGAGAGAGAAAAAATAATCCTTTTTTCCACATACGATAAACGATTGGAACATATTACTGGAACATGTAGTTTTCCACAAATCTGTGGATTTGTTTTATAATGTTTAGTGCCCCCCCCCCCGATGTAATGCCCTAGTGGCGCTGTGGATATTGTACTAATAAAGAATAATCAATTAACACCTCCCAGCTCATGCGCACAGTCCACAAGGCAGAATGACACAACTTACAAAACAGCTGTGCTGAAGAAAAAATTCACACCCAGCAAAAGGTACCTTCTTTCATTCCACCGCCGGTGCAACCACCAGGATGCAATTTATACAATTAATAACCTTCCCATTAAATCAGTAGATTCCTATAAATATCTCGGCATCCGTTTAAGTAAAAATCTAACCTGGTCGCAACACGTTCACCATGTAACTAATTCGGCTAATCAAGTTTTAGGGCACCTGCACCGTAACCTTGCTTTAGCACCGCGTTCCATAAAATTGCTTGCTTACTTAACATTTGTACAGTCGAAATTGGAGTTTGCATGCGCTGCCTATGATCCTAACTTTGCTAACCTCATTGACACGCTCAAACCCGCCCAGAATCGCGCTGCAAGATTCATTTGTTCTAATTTTTCATATCACACTAGCGTTTCCGCACTGAAATTGGCTCATCTCCCCACATTGGCCTGTCCTCGCAAGGTCGCCCGTCTTTCCTTATATCATAAATTTTGCCACACCTTTAATCACGAAGTTATTCCTACCACATGTGCTCATCGTATTTCCCGTAATTGTCACCCTAACGCCGTCTACACCGTGAAAGCCCGCACCGAAACGTATCACCAGTCTTTTTTCCTGAAAACAGCCCGAGACTGGAATGACCTTCCATATTATTTTTAACCCTAATAACTACCACTTCGGAAATGTTCCATGCACAGCTAAAGCTTTAGAGTGCTGAGTAAAGTAAGGCACTGTTTGATGAGGCTTCAAAGTTAGTGATCTGAAATTGGGATTCGGAAATTTCACATTTTCTTGAAATGTTTCAAAGTTAAGGAAATGATGAATTCCCACCCAAAAGATGGCACACATGCAAGAGGAAAGCTGTGCAACCTCATACAAAAGCTACCATAATATCTGTGCCCCCCCCCCTCCCTTCTTCCTTCCACCTCTGGGGAAGTGCTGACAAAGCCACCTTTTTCGTTTAGCATGCTCACCATGGCTGCTTTCCTCAGCAAACCTGAGGGTATGCTACTTAGCAAATCAGCAACGACAATGTCACATTTACAATTTTCCAACATGATGAGTATCCTGATCAGCGCCCACTTTCAGCAAAACACGAGCAACATTCGCACAGCTTTCGTTACCCAGCACATGCAGTAGCTCGTAGCTTTTGGGATATGGTTCAAGACCATTGGCTCAAGACCATTTCCGCCAACCTCTATGAACTTCAATCTGTTGACAACAAATCGCCACACTGTTGATCACAAAATAGCCATTTTAAGCAAAATTTGAACACAAAAGGGCTATTCAAAAGGTTTCAAACAAAAATACAGCATTCGTGCCTACTTAATATATTGGGCTACTCGAAATATGGACAATTTTGTGGGAATGAAACCTTAACAACATAATTAAGCCTCGTTAATATGGACACTTGCTTTTCAGACAATAAAGAGGGTGAAAATGCACAGAACCCATTCGGGCCCAAATATTTTCGTGATGCTAATATCGAAAGAAATAAGAACAAAACCTTGACTGCCCCAACCAGATGTTGAATTTTCTTTTGTCAGTGCAGGACATCAACGAAACTCAATGCGAAAGTACCAATGCCATTGCGACGCATTTTTTATTAGTTTGTTTGCTTGTAGGTGGGGTTCATTCTTTACACTGGTGCCTGGTCGATGCACCTTTCCATATGCTGCATTGTATGAATGGTTGTGAAAGAAGCTCTCTCTGCAGCTCCTGCTACGTTGGAAGCAGCATTCACCACTCGACGGCAGACTGGGCACAGATATGGACTAGTGCTTAATGGGATGTGAACAGTGTTAGTTCGAGACAGGTCATCATTCCTTGAGGCGCCATCATGAATATTACCAACCACTGGGCACATCAGGTTACAACATAGTGCCCAGGCTAGTGTACATGGAGCTGCCAAAGGCTTTTCTAATTTACATTTTACTGCACATTGCTGTGCACAGAAGCAGAAAGTGTGTGCGTGTGTGTGCACGCATGTGTGTGTGTGTGTGCGTGCACGCGTGTGTCTGTGTTACTCATGTTAATTCTTTGATTCGAACTGCATATTTCGTAGTCATGCCTTGTTAGTATGGACGCTTGGTCCCTGGGTGAAAGTATATAATGTAAGCTAAGCAGTCATACTCACTGCCTTCAGCCTGACTACACCCACCGCAGGGCAAAGGCCTCTCCCATGTTTCTCCAATTAACCCTCTCCTTTGCCAGCTGCATCCACCCTTTTCCTGCAAATTTCTTAATCTCATCCGCCCACGTAACCTTCTGCCGCCCCCTGCTACGCTTGCCTTCTCTTGAAATTCACTCTGTTACCCTTAAGCACCAGCGGTTATCTTGCCTGCACATTACATGCCCAGCCCAAGCCTATTTCTTCCTCTTGATTTCGACCAGGATGTCATTAACCTGCGTTTGTTCCCTCACCGATTCTGCCCGCTTCCGGTCTTTTAACGTTAAATTTATCATTTTTCTTTCCATGGCTCGCTGCGTGTCCTTAACTCAGGCTGAAGCCTTTTCATTAGCCTCCACATTTCTGCCCCGTAGGTTTCTGCCCCAGCTAAGCAGTAGCATGCATCAAACTGAATCACCAAATTATGCAAAGGGAATATGACACAAAGCGTGTCACACAAGTAGTGACAGTTCCTAGACACATAAAACTGAGGGAGAATAAAACTTCGCACTTACAGGTTGCTCTACAATAAAACGGGCATCTAGGGTAATCCACATGCATGCATGTCATGTTGTAATCTGCATGTCCATAGATCTTGTGTTTATATGTACAGGCGTGAACAAAAGTAAACAGAGCATGGTATCGGGTTCCAACATTTTCCCCGCGTTCCCTAATTGAAATTGAAGCAATGGTGTGTGCATACTGGCAGGGGCCGCCATCGCGCTTTCTCATGGACAAACAGTGTTTCTCCATTCCCTATAGTGAAGACGTGCTTGCACTTGCAACAAAATCGTGGGGGGGATACACTGGTACCGCCCCCCCCCCCACCCCCCCCGTCCCTTGCGCAAGCGGCGACCGTGACTTCCACATGTGAGCTGGCCACCAGGAATGTGGAGAGAAGGCACCCTTGCGACTCTGCTCATTTCCGCCCCAGCACTCAAATGACATCACGGCAGCGCGCTGCCTTCTGCGGAGAGGGTTGTATGCCTAAGCTTGATGGCAACGATTTGCTGCTAGGGAGGCAATGTCCGAGGGGATAAAAGGGGGAACTCGCGGCGGGAAAGGGACTCTCGCTGCTGGACCTGACCTGAGTGCCCCGAGGAATCCTTTCAGTGCCCGCCGGCCCCCGAACCCAACGCCGGTTGACGTCAACGATTTGGCGAGCTACTGAACATCTATTTTACGGATAGAACATTCTTCCGCAGTGTGCTTTGCCTCACGTTAGGATAATAAACTATTTCCTAGCATGCCCTGCCGTTGCTTATTTTGTCCTGACCTGCCATGGCTGCGACTCTGCGCCATGGGTTGGGGAAACGTGTTGCATACTTGAATAACGCCTGCGTGTAGCTGGCATGGAAGTTCGCCTTCCCGGCCGGCTGGACGCAGAGTGACCCCATACCGCTTACTTATGGCCGCACCTGTATGTGCAAGCAGAAAAGAGCAGTGCTCACCTCAGCGTCAGCATTTCCAACAAGGCGGGCATCAGCCTTCACTGGGACAGCATTCAAAGAAAGCTTGTAGAAGCCCCGACGTGGCTTGTTTGAGATGAAGTTGTACACGTACAGGGACCTAAGTGAGAGAGGAATTACGATTTTTTTACCAACACTTTGTGAGACAAATGCAGGTATGCTTACGCACACTGAAAAGACATCTGCGAAACTTTTTGGTTTCATATTGATGGAGAATTCATACACAGTAAAGGCAAAAAAACCAGCCTGAGTCAGTGTAATCCGGCTCACTCCCGAGAGAAAGTGGAAAGTGGAGGGAAGAGAGTAATGGGGGGCAGATGGATGATTGGGAGGCATGAAGTGGGACACATGCACTCACGGGTCCTCCTTGGCCGGGGCAAAGGGCTTCCTCTCCATGATCACCTGGCTGTCGAGCAGTCGCACAGCCTTGCTCAGCAACACACTGAGCGGCCCCAGGGGGGCGCCCAGAAGGTCGGTCACTTGCACCACCACTGTGGGCGCCGCCTTGCTCAGTGCACTCGAGCCAGACACGCTGATTGCCACTGGCACGTGGTACTGGAACGAGGCACACACGCATGCAGACAGCAAGCAGGTCAAAAAGAGACAACAGAAGAGGTCATGCCATGCTCATCAAACATCCTATACTTTCAAAACTACTATAGCGATAGGTTTGAGAATCTCCAAGGCTTGTATATCAACTATTACTGGAAAACACTGCATGTGAAAAAAGACAACAATCAATGAAACCACAAAAAGCACAGGAGAATTTTTTTTTGTCGCTGATTGGAGAGAAAAATTAACAGCAAATCTTTTTATACAGGAGATAACTCTGTACAAGATGGAAGAAAAAAATTGGCAGTGGCTTAACTTCAATAACCCCGGAATTCAGCAACCACGTGGCTATGATGTGGTATCACATGGTCTTATGACACCCCCGTCGGATGTCATCACGTGGCTTCACATCCCCCCATCAGATGTTCTTAATTAAGGTCAAAGGTCAACCCAATGGTCACCCAATGTCAAAGGGCAAAGGTCCGAACTGGCGACCTCCATGTGTCGCAGCACTGAACCAACTGAGCTAAGGTGAAGGCTGTCTTGCCCTTTACTTTCGATGGTATTTGCGTTACATGTAGTCTAACCTTGACAGCATTCACTAGCACCATTGATATCTGGAAGGCAGATCATCAGAAGAAAGCAAGAAAAGAAGGGCGCTCGGCAGGCCAGAGGCAGGCAATACAGTCGAGCCCGCTTATAACGAACATCAGTGTCATGCGGCATCCGTTTGTTATATCCCGATGTTCATAGTAAGTGGATCACAGCTTTAAAGACAGTTGCTTGTCAAAACAATTTTTTCTTTGCGAAAAAGTTCATGATGGACATCTGTTTTTGCAGCGCAGATCCGATGAGGGAGGTTTCCAGTTTATTTAAAGCAGAAGCGGGCTCTTCGCCGAGGCCCTTGGCACAGACAAGTCGTCTGAGGCTCTCATTGTAGCCCATTGCTACAGGCGCGCTTATGGGTGCTGGCTCCGAAGTTTCAGCCTCATCTGATTCCTCCGCGAGACTCTTGTCCCGCACTTTAAGAACGATGCCTTCATCCGGGCACGGTTCCGCGGTGTCGGCGTTGTTATCGACAGAAATAAAATCATGTCATGACAACCCATGTCAGAGTCGACGACGCGCTGCCGCAAATCGCCGCTGGGCTGGTCATCTTCCGAAGCATCAGGCTGGGCATCAGACACTGTGTCGACGAAGCCAGCCCTGCGGAAGCAGTTCCGCACGCAAGTGACCGTCACCTCTGCCCAGGCCGCTTTCATCATCTTGACCGCTGAATGCAATGGAAATGGGCACGGTGTTCCCGTCTGCCATCCCGAATTACAACCAGGGCCCGAGATTTGAACGAAGCCAACGAAACGTCCGCACCGCAACAAGAGTGACAAAACTGCGCGACGGGTAGGCGTGCAATGTGCACAAGCGGCAATCAAGCTAATGATACTGACGCACAGTGCCAGCGGAGAGACCAATGAGGGGCGTCCATGAGCGTCAGCACAGCCACCTCTTGGCTCCCATGGAAGGCTTGCTTCACGGAGCGTGGCTTCCGCAATCAGCGACGGCGACGGCGTAAATGATCACGGAGGCCACGCACGGATTTGTAAAAAAATGAGGAGAGGGGAGCAGAGTTGCGAGGAGGGGCGGGAGGGCGATCTTGGAAGGCGCGTCAACGAGGAAAGGGTAGCTCGCTTGAGAGCGGCACGAAACGGGGCGGGCAGTTCTCCTGCGATGAGGCTCGAGAAAAAATATCGTGCGCCAGGCGCACAAAGGGTTCGGAGGCAGGTTATCTCGCCTCGTGGCGACGGGTTTACGCCGTCCGTACACTGTAACTGATCAGTAGGGCTTATTGACATTCGTTATACGTGTGATTTTGTGCCATTGAAATAATGTATATTTTGACGGTCGCACAGGTCTCGTTCGTTATAAGCGAAAGTTCGTTTTAAGTGGGGCCGTTATATGTGGGCTCGACTGTATGTCATAGGATGGCATACCTTTACCCTATGACGTGCATGCATCTATTTATGTTTCAGACACATCAGACGGAGCAACTGCAGCACAGTCACAGCTTCCCAAAGTAACAAGTTCATTTTGAGAGTTTGAAGAAAGGTCATGGCTTCAGGGAAAAATTTTTTAATTTTAATCAAGCAGAGCTCCCCTGACAAGATGCACAGAAAAAAATTATCTTTATGGAAACAGATGTTTCAGTGACAGCCTCCATGCCCGAGTACCTCTCCCAGACCAAACAAAAATTGTTTCATGGACCCTAAATCCATGCAAGCATCATGCTCCCCTTTCATTGCAAGCATTATTATGGGATCATATTGTAAGTGCTCACACCAGACTGTTATGCTATGCGGCCAGTCATTATTACTAATGTGAGCATTTTTTGAGGGGCTATAAGTCTGAATGGTTCATTTTGGTTGTATACTAGGCAGGAAAGGATCAACGCCAAGACATGTTTCCCGGCATCTTTTAAAAGCAGCTGAGGCTATGTGAGGCCAGAAAGGCTGAGAACTCCTGCGTTAGACTGTCACTATAAAGCGCTTAGACTGAATGAATAAGAAGGAATGCAGGGGTTTTCAGTGCAAACAGAATAATCTGTAAACTTTTTTAATCTGTAATCCTGATATCAATTCGATTCGCACAAAGAAGTGACCTCAAGCAAAAAATACCATTTGCTGTGCTCATAAGAGCTCTGATGACGAACGAGATGTGAATCTAAGGTAAAAATGGAGGGTGAAATGTGTTGATCAACTCACTGAATTGGTCGCAAGCAGCTTGAGTACATCATACAGAAGGGCTGCACCCTTGACTTGTTGAACGTTCTTGCGCGACAGCAAGTAGTTTGAAAACTTCAGGACTTGCTCCTAAAAGAAGCAGCAAAAAGAAAAACAGATTAAGGCACCTGTCCCATGACAAGTCCCAGCTCCCAGCTGCACCTCACAAGCCGCAGGTTGCAAACAACACGAAGCAGCGTTACGAACTGCCGGCCAAACTGTCAATACTAATCAGCTCCAACTCACATCACTATACTCATATGTCTCCGCCTTAATGCTTATTCTGAATTACTTAGGACGATGTGAAGTTTGCAAGTAAGGCAGCCTGCAGCCTGTTTTACTGAGGCCAGCTCCTGTCAGTAGTTGTACCATACAGGCTTTCAATGCGCCCATCGGGCCCGTGCTCAGTCTTAAAATATGGCTGTACTCAAACAGGGTATGCATAACCTCAGCCTCACTGCAGTCGCAAATACTGAACGGAAAAACGTCACTTTGTGTAAGAGCCACATACAGACAAAATCACACACACACACAAAAAAAAGAACAAAGCAGCCAATACACGAGTGCACACGATATGCCAACGGCCCTTCTGACTACTGCTGAGCAAGCAGTGAGGTGAGCTCAGTTGTTTAGGCATGGGAAATTGGGAGAAAGCAGGTTTCGTTCTGGCTCAGTGGTATGAATTCACTTGTCTCACTAAAGTTCCACAATGTTGAGTGAAGTTCACTCAGAACTTTATCCAGAACCTGACCAACGCTACCTATGAGCTTATTACAGGCTTAATATGTCAACTATACTTGCCTTGGTGACTGTGGGAGCCTTCTTGGCCGCTTCAGAAAGCCGGTACACACCACTCAGGATGGTAGCAGTAACGCTGAGGCCACCCTCAAACTGAACACGCATAAAAAAACAAAGCACACGGGTCAAGTCGATAAAAATCCACCGCTTAGCCCACAACTGTTTTTCCCTTTCAAAAGTGACAGTTTTGCAGAGAACGGTAACCACTCATGAAGCCAAGTAGGGTGAAAAAAACTCTTTTCGATGCATGCTGCAGCAAGTGGACAGGGAAACAGCAGTGGCACCAAGCAGTAAAAGATGTTAATGTTGCCGAGTCATTGAGTCATCAACTGTTTCCATCTGCAGGTGGCAGGCTGGTCGACAATGCCACCTGTTCTCAGCTAATATGATGCTATGAGAGGATTGCAGACCCCTCTTATGCATTTCAGCTAGATGAGTCATGCAGTGCAGCCTGTAATAATACTAAAGGAATCTGCATCTCTTTACCGCCTCCCTACAACTGTCCAATTTTCATTGATATTTCTGCATGCCTCTTGAAATAAATCGCACTTGACAGCCAGTGCTCTGTCTGATGACTCCCTTTCTGCGTCCTTGTCAAAATATCAGTTTCTGATGATAACCTCATATGCACGATGCACATCACGCACAACAATTACCCAAATGATTTCCCAGTACAGGAGACTCTCGTTAATTCAAATCTATTAATTCGAACTGCTGGTTTAGCCCTGTTAGCATTGAGTGTATTAAAAAGGCTCCCGTTAATCCAAACTCTGCATAACACAAACAAATTTTGCAGCCCTCTTCAAAGCTGAATGACATAGTTAAAGTCTGTAGGATATCAACAAATTTATGAGAGAAAAAAAAAAGCAGTGCTCACTTGAAGCAGCTCATTACCAACTTCGTCAGCCTGCACGATGGCATCTTCGATGCGATCAGTGAAGGGGCTCAGGTTACCGCCCAGGACAGAGGCCACGTGGAAAGCGTAACCCAAGCTGTGCACCGCAAGACAAGGAAAAAGAATTTAGCATGCATTAGAGGGGCAGCACGTTTGGCCTTGCAGTGACAACTCAGACGCAACACTTTAAACTGTGCATTCGCATTCAATTGACTGTCTGACAACAAGCAAGTTGCGGTTATTTTCTATGAGCAGTAATGATGCACTAGAACCAAACTAGTAATTAAGAGCTAATCTGCATTGAAAATGCTGTTATGTTCACATAACAGAGCTGCATGCCTGTATAGCCAAATAGACAAATACAAACTTACTAAATGATTCTGAGCAGTTTACAATAAGCAGCAGTGGGCAATGAAACACCATCAAGACTTCTTATAAAAAGGTCACTCCCTTACTTGGCCATGCTGTCATCTTTCTTCAGGGCTGCAAGCAGTAGCTGGCTGACCTTAGCAGAGTCCACTGAATATGCAGTGCAAAAACAAAAAGCAATTAACAAAAACTGATGGGGCCCTTCAAGTAAAAGTCCACATGCTCACGGGTTTCCTTAGCAATGCTTACCATTGCAGCACTGGCATATAGCCTTGCAGGCCTGTCATAAGACATCAGTTAGATGTCATTTAGATTGAAGGTGCTTACTCTGGACACAATTTACTAAAACACTTAAGCATGCATGCTTCCCTCATTATTACTACAAGGCGTAGTTCCAGCTATCACGGTCTAATTTAGCTTTTTGCACATCGTAAGACTTCACTACTGGTTATGAGCAAGCCCAACTAGAAAATAGTATCTGCTCAGAATCACGCCCCGTTACTCTTTCCCTTTCTGACCCATTACAAGTTCTCCTCCTTCCTCCCTTTCACCCACTGTAGGTCACCAGTCTAGATCAGTCTGTAGTCCAGGCAACCATTTTTTTTCTTCTTTGAACAAATTAATTTTCTGTGTTAGCAGACGTTCCAGCAAACTCATGTGATCAGAATTACAGATGGACAGTCTCCTAATCAGACAGATAAGTGCCACAGTGATGATGCTGCAACAATAATTATAAGCCACAATCTCAACCATCCATGCAAGGCACACATCGTGAACGTCTTCAGGCAGCAACAGGTGAACAAGCAACAACAAATAAGTAAAAAAATTTGTTCTCTGACCTGAGACCCCAAGGGCTTTGAGAGCCAGAACTGTGTGATAGAGTTGCACAACAGATGAATCTTCTTTTAGTGCAGCCTGTAGTGTCGCCTTGCCTTCTGGAATGTCCAGCTGTGGAAGTGAAGTGATTAAAAATAAGAATTCATTGTGCTGCCATTATCAACGATGTTTGCTGTATGGCAAAGACTCCTGCCAGAGGACTGCCAAATGCCTTTGCCCTGTGCAAAATGCAACTTCCCTATCACTGTGATTTAACAGGCAACATTGCTGTTTGAACCGATTCTTTGCTGTTCCAGGGTGTATTTTCTAATTTTGATCCCTTGAAGGACAGATTCCTTGAAGCACTCACCGATGGGTTCAATTAGTGAAAGCTCTTCAGGCACTCAGTTGTAATGCAAAGCATCAGACCAGCCATAACAGGGTGAGGAGCACATCATCACAAACAATTCAGTGACTAGTATTCCTTGCTGTATGGCCTCTGACACTACAGGCAGGGCCAGGTAATTAAGTCTTGTTAGCATTCCTACCGCAAAGTAAAATTTCTACCGCAAAGTAAAAAACACACAAAAAGAATTGTCACTATAGTAAAGAATATATACACTATGATCATTTACAACAAGAAAAAAATGCAGACACTGCCTTTTTCTTATTTACACTTCGCTCTAGATGCGAGGTCATGTGGTTAGAGTGCTAACTGAACTGAACGCGAAGTGCTTGTGTAACAGCTGGCGATTCCAGTTGAGTTCAACGGCAGTTGAAATCCTCAACTGGCGATTAATTGAACTGCCGTTGAAAATGCCTGTGTAACACAGGTATTAGATTGAACAGAGCTGGCTTGTGCAACTGCCACTAGAATTAAGTCCATCGACGAGTGGTTCTAGTCCCTTGATGGGCCAGAGCAAGATTATGGGCAGTGATTACTCATTCCCTCTCCCAAACTTGCCTTGAAAATATGTTTACATATCATCTTGAATTGCTTCACAAAAGGAGAACCACACACAAAAGCAAAGAGTAAAAAATGCAGTGTAGCGCGCCATAAGAAGAATTTTACAAGGGGAAAGTTCAATTTAGGGAGGTACGCATAAAATACCGGAATCAAACAATGAGTGCAACGGAAAACTTACTTGGCAGTTCCCAAGCGCCTTGCTCCCAGATGCTGCATGGTAGAGTGACTCCAAGTTCTTTTGGTCAACAGTCTTTAGAACTTTACAGAAATCCTGAAATAAGAAAAAAATCAGATGTTATTCACTTCGAGCAAAAGCAAATCATTCCATATGTAACAGGATGTCTGGCAATAACCTTAGTGTCTTCAGCTGTAGAAATTTCTTTTCATGACGGACTAGAAAACCAGAACTTCTGGCAGCAGTTTTACGGGTGAAATTTGAATTTAAGCAAGTACAAAAAGAAAAGAAACAAAAGAACAGAACATTTCCATTCACAATCCCTTAACACTATAAAGGTTAATTTGAGCAGCAAAAAGTAAAAGTAGGCGGCCATGGGTAAATGACCTACAGTTACAATCAAATCAATAGAACAAGACTACCAACACCTAAATGTGTGACAGGCGAAACCACCTCACACAAGATGTAAACGCTATTTTATTTGCTAAGTATGTGATGACAGCTGCTACCTTCAATGCGCATCACAAGGTTTACATCCTGGCTGTAATTGCGTTTCAGAACAAGAAGATGCAAATGATTTCAAGGGCAATTCAAGGAGGAGGAGGAGGGGGGGGGGGGGCTTTTCCAAGATCCACGCATTCTAATGAAACATTTACTGTATAGTATTTTCCTCTTTGCCTTGATCCTTTAAACCCAGTTTCAGAGCTATGCAGTGATTAATTCCTGCGCAAATTAATTTTAAAGTTTGCCATTTGTGTGGTCTCAGTTGAGGCTATATCTGTGGGCAATATAGTGTTTGTGATGTCACAAACAGCAATCATATGTTATTACCCGCTCCCTGCACAAGCAACAAATTATAAGGCTTGTTTAAGGCCGTATTATGCATTTTGTCAACTCAGCAGTCATTTCCAGTAGCTATTTTAGCCCTTCAATGCGTATACGAGCGTTCTTCAAACACTGTATATGACGTCATCGCTGCGTCCCCCCCCCCAACTAGAGATTAGTCTGGCCACAAACTGTGTTTCAGTTTGCTCCTTTTGCTCTTTAAAAATAGTTCTACTTGGCATTTTGAAAAATGGTTGGCTATGCCGGGGACATGGGGTTCCAAGAATTATGATGTGATCAATACCTCAAAATGTTGGAACCACCACTGGAGTTGCCCTTAAGGCATGGCAATAATAATAATAATAATAATAATAATAATAATAATAATAATAATAATAATAATAATAATAATAATAATAATAATAATAATAATAATAGACACTTCTGTTCAATGCAATATTTGGTTTGGTTTATGTGGTTTAACATCCCAAAAAGACTCAGGCTTTGAGGAACACCATAGCACAGGGTGCCTGATAATTTCGACCACCTGGGGGGTACTGACAACACACAGTACACTAGCCTTGAGCATTTCGCCTCCACAGAAATGAGACTGCCGTGGCTGCGATCGCGACCGAACCCGTGTCTTTCAGGTCACCAGCCAAGCACCGCAACCACATTGAGACACCATAGTGGCTGCTCACTCTAATGTCTCCACCCTCAATTTCATATTTGCACACAATTGCATTAAAGGGGCTCTGAAAAGGGGACTCTAATAAAGTAGCAGTATGGCTGGGATGTTAAAGCACACCTCTTCACGAATGGTGTACAGCAAGAAAATTTCTAATGCGCTTTGTAGAAGCTGAGTTATCTGTAGTCAAATTTTGAATTTCAGTGTTCTCGCGCTTTTTCCTTTCTTCTCGTCACTTTTTGCATGCTGGAAGGTCGGCGCTCCTCTGGCGGCCCCACCTCCTGTGACGAAGCTTCCTGACCCGCCGGAGCTACACGGCTAATTGGCCATGACCATGGTAACTGCCTGACGTCTGAAAGAATCTAACCCGTAGCCACCTCTCAACATGTATACGTAGATGCGGGCGACGGAGGGGGGTGCGAGCATGAAAAAGTCGCCGGGAAAGGCTCGTCAACTTTCGCGCGTGATCGTGGGTCCTCTGCTGCGTGTAGAAGTGTATTATTTGGCTCAGGTTTTCATGACAACACAATGGAGTGATTAAGCGAGTTGATGTGCTTTCCTCGGAAGGTGTTTCAGAGCCCCTTTAATGCTCACGCAGTGGTCTTTTTCAATTCTTCCCTGGAACGTGTTCAAAGCTCTTGTTTCTGGATACAACCTGAGAAAGGTGCCCTCCATTGATCTCGTTAGCCCTTCAATATGAGTTTGCCATACAACACTTTTAATGTTTTTTCTACTGCTTGGGAACAGCCCCACTCTTGTATTTATTGACCTAGTGAAAACAAAAAACAAACTAGCAGAGTAGCTCGTTCATTTTCACCTCGCTGTGCCAACCCCACTTAGTTAATGCAGTCTGAGAAGCACAGCTCTGGAAGATAACGGACGAGAACAATGAGGACACACAACTGATGATTCTTAACCAACTCGCCCAGCAACACGCCTAGCTAATGTAAGAGTTCGTTTGGAGTTATTAGACTTGCCTGCGGGTTTGTGATCTTCTCACCCAGCAAGCCCAAGCCATAAGCTGCATAGTGTGCAGATGGCACATCTGCCAAGGCTCTGGGTGATGTGAAAAGGCTCTTCAGGCGAGCTTTGTCCTCAGGTCCAAAGTATGTGGACAGCGTCAGGGCACAGCACAGCTGGGCTCCCAACACGGTTGCTAGGACGAGCCTAGGTATGGCTGCAATTAAAACAGATGCTCTGGATGAAGTGCAGAAACAACGCATAACAGGGCATCAGTAACTTGTAAGGAAAAAAGGCACCCAAAGCGCAACCCATATCAGTGCAACCATTGATTTATCAGATTTTTTCGACTAGAAATGAACTGCAAACAGCTTAGTCAAATTCATGGCACCACATTCGAGTAAAGCACTGAACTGAAACCACTTCGTCAACAGGACTTCGTCAGCACGAAAAGCTTCCTCCAAAAGACCAGCTGCGTTACTGGCTACATTACGCAGGAGTACAGCAGATAAAGTCCAAACTTATGGGGTGTTCCATTTGCTTCATACAATAAAAAGAATTAACATTTTGATGCTCAAACTTAATAACGCTATAATTGCACGAAATAGCTATGCACCACCAGGCATACACTGTGCACTTATAATGTAGATTCACCCTCAAATGAGGTCCCACTGTTCGTTTTTGAGTCGCCTCTCGTTTCTGCTCCATTCGAATAGAACAAAATATTCAATGCTCAATCTACCGACAGCTTATGCCGGGAACAAGTTTGGGCAGGCCTTTCACAAATCTCAGGCTATTATTCCAATTTCTTCTATTTCTTGCAAAGTTTTCCACTAAAACAAAAAAGGGCCGAACATTCACGGTTACCAACGCCTGTCCAATGAGTTGCAAGCGGCACCGTCAACAAACTTTTTAAGTTCGGATAGTAAATATTTGAAAAACCTAGTCACTATGACCCGCGTAGGACGAGGAAGTAAGTTCTTGAAAACATTATTAAGTATTCTCACTGCTCCACTATAATCTCGGTTCTCAAACATGCGAAAGAAATGCCGGTACAGATCAAGTTCAGTACTGCATATACGTGAACGAAAGAAGCACCGAGAACAGCGCAGGTTTAGAAACTGACGACTTAATAACAGAATTTTGTTTTTTTCAGCTGCGCCAAGAAATGCAACTAGTTTATTCGGGTAATGAGAATGATTCCCAACAATGGTGCTCTTCGTGGACGCCGCAAGCAGTCAAGTGTTTCGCTCGCTCAGGTACGCCACGTGTCAATGCCGGCAAAATTATTTTATCGCCGGCCGGCACGGTGCTGCAACTACTCAGTTATAAGCGCCTGAGCCCTAGCAGAACTTTTCTTTAACGTAATAGCGACCACAATGCACTTCAACGGACAAAAATCAAGTTTAAAACAAACTTACACAGCCTCTCGCCTCGCCTCATCGTCGTCTCAAAACCGGAGAGACCCCTCGCGTTAGTTTATGTTGACACGGCGACTTGCAGCCGTAGCACACGTATTTACACGTCAGCTGCTTCAGCCTTAGCCGCGAGGCCGTAGCTGGTTTCGTGTCTTTTTTTCATCGCATAATCGCCCATTTCGAAGAGAAATGATAAAAGTATTTTAAGTTAATTAAACGGCCTGATCTGAAACTAAGTCAGTCAGTCCTCTGGTGCTGTCCGTAGGTAGTTGCGTGCGTAGCTCTTCAAAGTTCACTTGGTGTTTTCTGTAGTGGCGGGTTAAATAGCGCTGTTCGGTAATTTTTTTCTTAGTGCCTTCTTTCACTGGTAGCCAATGAACTTGTCAACATTTGTGCGCGTTGTGCAGTTGGATTCTACAGGTGTCGAACTTGCCATACATCAGTGGACGGAAGGAGATGTGGGATGCGTTGTGTGGGACGGTGCCCTCGTGTTGGGCAAATTCATCGACCACAAGAACTGCACCCGTGAATGGGACCCGAAGAAGAGCGTTTTGGAGCTAGGTTCCGGCACCGGCATTGTTGGTATCATTGCATCTAGTTTTGGGTACGTGTGATTGATGTTCTTATTAATGTTTAGTGCAACTGGCTCTCGTTCCTCGTTAGTATAGTGGTCAGTATCCCCGCCTGTCACGCGGGAGACCGGGGTTCGATTCCCCGACGGGGAGCGTATTTTTTCTTTGCGCTCAGATCTTTTTTTTTTCGTTTTAGGTTTCGCAGCAAAGTAGTATTCAAACTAGGCTCGTACTGACCTGTTACTACCGGCGTGGTAGGGTATGTCGGTGTCTGCAGGATGTAGCATTGGTTTCCGCTCTTCCAACACACAACAGCTCTACCTGTTGAGACTGAAAGGCTGATTTTGCGTGAAACCTTGTGGGAAATGTTCACTGAATCACAATTTGCGGAAACAGCGGGCTGGATTGCTAGACAGCCTAATCGTGCATATGTGCACAGCTGCAACGGTTTTTCTGTAGGCATTAAACTTATCCGGAGTACACGGGTTCGAACCCGACTGCGGCGGCTGTGTTTCGATGGAGGCGAAGTGCAAAGGTCACCCATGTGCTGTGCGATGCCAGTGCACGTTAAGATCCCCAGGTGGTCGAAATTATTCCGGAGCCCTCCACTACGGCACCTCTTTCTTCCTTTCTTCTTTCACTCCCTCCTTTATCATTTCCCTTGCGGCGCGGTTCACGTGTCCGCCGAGGTGTGAGACAGATACTGCGCCATTTCCTTTCCCCAACAACCAATTTCATTTTTTTTCTCGAGACACTGAAACCAATATGGGTCGCTGAAAAAGGTGGTCAAAAACTTTTATTGAAGTGAAGGCCTAAAATAAAGAAAATTACGCATCACCATTGCGGGCTGCCTATGATGAGAGGGTGGAAACTAAGCGGCACCCTGAACCACAGAAGCAGAGCGCGCTCGAAGTAGGCCATGTACGGCGAGGGGATTGGAGAACACGGGAACTCCAATGAGCTTGTCAACTGTCAAGCCGCAGCATGGCGCAGCAGGCTGCAGGTGCGTACCGCGCAGTGTGGCATAGTTCAGCGGGTCGCTTACCCAATTTTCAGCGAAGAGAGCACCAGCGTCAAAAAACGCACCAAAGCTGACAACTTGTCCAGACAAGCGCTCCACGCAGGCCCCACTTGAGGCTGGATAAGTTTTCCGTACATTTTTTTTTTTGCGGTTCTCTGCAGAGCAAGTTAATTATGCGCGGTGATTTCAGTTTGCCCAATCGAATCAGTACTGAATTGTTAGACAAATCGGTATGTCAAATCGACATACTGAATGCGATTTGGCCAGTGGGCTTCATCGGAAACTCGTTATATTCCGTTGAGGGAAAATTTTACTTTGGAAAAACGAAATATGAAATGCGTGCGTTTCTGTGGGACCTTCCAAGGAGAATGGCTATTACTTCGTTATTGCCATTATTTCGTTTCAACTGTTTCGTTATAGCGAGGTTTGATTGCGCTTGTATTCTGCAGGAACGACGTTGTGCTGACCGACCTTCCGCAGTTCATGCCTTTGTTGGACAAAAACCTGGAAGAAAACCGCAGACATCTGAAAGGCAAAGCGCATGCCCAAGCGCTGGAGTGGGGCGCACCACTGGCTCCACACATCGTCACTCCTGACGTCATTCTCATGAGCGAGTGCGTTTACTACGAAAAGGTACGAAAAAAAAACGGTATATGACAAAACGTAATACTCGACATTAGCGATATATCGCTGCATATAGAATATACGGAAGCCTTCAAAGCGCCCGTTTTTGTTTATAACTAGTCAAGTTGTTAGGCACGCGGTGGCTTAAACATAAAAAAAAAGCAGCACGCAAGGCAATGCGACATCGATTAACTTCCGCTGTAAAATTGATGCGAAGCTCTCAAAACCTGCATTTAAGACTTTGTTTCTGACTAGCGCAATTTTGTGAAGCACTGCGTCGTTGACATCGCGATATTAGAGAGTTCTTGAATTACAGGAATATATCAGCCTAAATACACAGGACCAACAGGCTTCCTATTGCGCATGCGTGCGCCGGAAAACGGCGACAGCGTGGTCACGCTTCTTCTGCACCGTCACTATTCTAGCAAAGCGAAGTGCCTGTGCTTATCGGGGAACCGTGGCCGAGAAAGGTAGCCTGTTAATTCACTGCGGCTTCGCGTAAGTTTTTCTTAAACGGAGACTCGTTTGAGGTGCTCACTCCGCGACGGAGCACATAGTCACGTGACATTTTTTTAAATCTCGAATTCTTTACTTTAATCTCGAAAAGAGGGACCACACTAAAGTTACTTTCAAGAAAACTAATGTAATGGGCATTTCTCAACTTGCTCTGCAAATTTTACATTGAAATTTTGCGCGAAAGTTAATGGTGTCAAATTTAACCAATTTAGGCCCATCTTTAAAGTTAGAAAATGCACTGATCTGGAAAAGACGGCTGCCTATAACTCTGCACTAGTCGAATCTTCGTAGAGCACGTTGTCGTTTTTGAAGCTTAGCACAAGTTACATGCAACGCCCTCTTATATTTTCCACACTGAAGTTTAGTTTAGTTTAGTTTATGGGAGTTTTACGTCCCAAAGCATCTCAGGCCATGAGGGACGCCGTAGTGAAGGTCTCCGGAAATTTCGACCACCTGGGGTTTTTTAACGTGCACTGACATCGCACAGTACACGGGCCTCTAGAATTTCGCCTCCATCGAAATTCGACCGCCGCAGCCGGGATCGAACCCGCGTCTTTCGGGTCAGCAGCCGAGCGCCATAACCACTGAGCCACCACGGCGGCACAATGAAGTTTGGAATACGCGAAAGTACTGAAGCCTGACCAATTTCCCCACGGCGACTCCTCGAAGTCTAGACTTTGCTTCGAAATTTCTACATTCTGTCTGCGTGAAATGAACACACCGTTGTTGTGTCTTGTGCATACGCAACCGTCTTTATTTCCATCTAAACAACTTCCTCGTCGTTGTTTGTGATTGATTTTTAATGAATAATTAAGCGGGAAACCCGTAGTACTTCGAAAAAATCACCCAGTGCCCCAGTTTTCGAAGAGAAAGCGATATTGGAGCATTTTTCCTCGAAAGTGAGCTTGAAATAGGCGCGCTGCTCTGTCCACGCTAGCGCAGACACTAAACTGCTGTTGAAGTCCATTATTTTGGTGCATTTCCGCTGACTTTTCGAACTATAGCCCCTTCCTGGTTCACCCTCTCCGTTATCTTGCTGCTTCCCAAAACCAATTTGCAGCTTCTTTCCTTGCGTATCAGGTGCCTTCTAATGCTTTCATAATGCGCGAAGGGTGGCTTACCCACTACATTAGTATTGGTGCGGCAGAGCCAGCTTGCTGTGAGACCGTATTCTATATTAGTAACTAGGTTCTCGCCTGGTTGAGTCTCCTACGTCAAGATATTTCTCTCTGCGTATGTATTCTACAGGATAACATAGATGCTTCTTCTACCATAATTATTTTTAAGTCTGGAAGTCACCGGAGGAAAATGAGCGCAACGTTCCTGCGCTTGGGTCAGAGCTAGTGAACACCGTGTTAGTGCTAAGCGTGTGCGAATGTTCGAAATTTTCGAATAGCGAATCGAAAATCCTGCCATTAAAATCGCTGAGCGAATCAAATAGACTATGTAATGCCCCTTATGTAATGCCTTCGGGCCTTTAAGGAAACAATAAATGAAATGAATAGTGTGCGCTTAAAATTATTCTAAACGAATCCGATGCGTTGTCAAGTTTTCGAATAATTGGCATTAGGACAGGCCGTATTTTTCATCGGTGACTGTTTTAAAAAAAAGAAGTCCTCTTTGACTTCGCACAGCAAGCCACCGCGATCGGTTGGCGCGAGAAGGACCATTCAGCACCACGACGCGATCATTCGTGTGGTGGCGTTCACAATGCTGATACACATGGCCTCCAAGATCGGGAGACGCGGCAAGGCTCTTTCAGGTTTAGCAAACCCTGCTTTCGTTACCGATTTCAGAGGCCATGGTCTATAACTTGTCCCTCTCATCAACTGAGATGTGGCGCTAGTTTGTTCGATTTCATTATCTATACGGTAATTTTCCTGTGCGCATGGCATGACGCTTAAAGAGTTAATATACTGACTTCGTGACGCGATCTCCCTAGTGGAGATTAGTGTTTGTCTTTCGACAGCTAGAGGTGCCGCTAGCGCATAGCGATGTCGAACGATTGCAGAACAAATATCAGTATCGATTATAAAACAAAATCAAACGTTCGATTCGTATTCAGTCCGGCTCTTTCACTACTCGAATCGCATTCCATTTGGTTTTTAATTACATTATTCGCGTTCGATTCGGTACCGAAAAGGCACTGCTCGCACACCGCACGTGTCCTATTTCTCATATGTGTCACCGCATGGTGATGAAATATTGATGATTTCCTCTAAGGCCGTGACGGTGTGCGGGACCTGTGCGCCAGTAAGTGAAAAGCGCCTAAATTGATTCTGGTTTTACTAACGATTGAAAATGCGATTACTTCGTTTTGGTAGCTGTAGCGGTGCATTGACGATGATGACAATGACGGCTGAAAGGGATAAAGTGGAACTACAACCGACAGGCAACGTACGGTGTACGGTGCATGTCTTCTCCTCTCTATCGTAAATGTAAAATGAAAATGAAAAGAATTACGCAGTAATGATCAGTTTACGTGGCAGGAAAAATAGTTGAAATGTTCTGTAACCTAAAACAAACAAAAAAAAGTGATCACAAGCAGGATGGAAGTTGCGTATAATGTGCGCCTTGGAAACGAAGCGTGTCGCTCAAGGTGTGCTTGTATTGATATGCGCTTGACATTTACCAGTTATTTATTCGCTATCCCTGCGATAGTGTAGAAACGCGTTGGCCATGTTGCGTGTGAGGAGTTCATCACGTCCAACCTAAGCCGTATTACACTAGAAGCGACCATCCTTAATTGGTAAAGGTTGTGTTTGGTTTTAGGCGGTTAACGTTCCAAAGCGACTCAGATTATGAGGGACGCCATCCTTGGTGGAGGTCTGCAAGAACAATTATTTTAGTTTTTTTGCCTTCTATCTGATGGAAACGATAGGCAACGACTCGTCTGGGGTTGCTTAAAACATGCGGAACGATTTTTTCCTGTATTTAAATATCACATGCGCTTGTGCCAAAAATGCAGTCACTTGAAAAATAGCGCACGAAGACGGTTTTTATATTTCCCTTGAGATAAATGCCAACGCAGTCATCGCCATCAGCCTGACTGCGCTCACTGCAGCGCAAAGGCCTCTCCCATGTCTTTCGAATTAACACTGTCTTTTACCAACTGCGATCACCGTATCCCCACAAACTTCCAAACCTCATCCGCCCACCTAACCTTCTGCCGCCCTCTGCTACGCTTGCCTTCTCTTGGAATCCACTCCGTTACCCTTAAGGACCAGCGGTTATCTTTCCTTCTCATTACATGCCCTGCCCAAGCCCATTTCTTCCTCTTGATTTCGACTAGGATGTCATTAACCAGCGTTTGTACCCTCACCCGCTATGCCCGCTTCCGGTCTCTTAACGTTACACCTATCAGTTTCCTTTCCATGGCTCGCTGCGTCGTCCTTAACTTGAGCTGAACCCTCTTCGTTATCCTCCACGTTTCTGCAGTGCTTTATGAAATTCGGCGACTTTTTCGTCATGATGTAGCATAGGTTCTCGAAGTGCAGAATTTGTCCTCCCATTACCGCACTTTTTATTAACGCGATAGCGTTAAGGCTCCTGTTGTTCGTAAACTCCGGAGTCGTCGGCGTCGTAGTCGGCTTGGTGAGCGATAAATAGGGTGGCGTAAGGTGACCCAGGCGGTTGCACCGGAGAAGCAACCTAGGCAGGAAACCTAGGTCACGTGACCTTGTGGCGTCATCGCAACCTACCCACTGGATAGTACACAAACTAACCACCCTGGCAGGTGGCAGTTAAATAACGGTTGATCGCGAGATGATGCTCAGGAAGAGCAACTTTGGTCGCACAAGACCCACAGATGGCAGCACCTGCCACGGCAATGCATCAGCGCATCCGTTAGCCGCTGCACCACTGCGCAAGGAGTGGTATGAGGACTCCCCGGGACATATGAATGTCAAGTTGAAAATGAACTATTCCGCATGTGTGGACATTAACTCACCTTCATTTTTTTTCCTTTCTTTTTCTTTCTGTTTTCTCTCGCTTTTCTGTAATCCTGTGAGTGGCACCGCTAGAAAAGCGGCGACTTCGCAGCTAGAAAGAAGCACACGCTGCTGGTCAAACGAGCCTTGTTGCTTGCAGGCTGTGGATCCCCTTGTGAAGACCATGACGGAACTGTGTGGCCCGAACACGGAGGTGCTTCTGTCCTACGAGGACAGGGACAACGAAGCGAACTCGGCAGCGGTCAACCGCTTCTTGCAGGTGCGTACGCAGGAAGGAACGTGGGCCGGCATGTTTATTCTGGTCCGCCGCAAATGCCTCATTTACATCCTGCTCCGTGTTTAAGTGAGTTGCAGGAGTGTCGCTGCGTTATCGCACAATAAACCCGCAAGATTACCACCATCCAAGCAACTAACCGGGAGCATTTGCTCACCAACGATGTCGCGTTTCACTGAATACAAACGCAGCGATTTCTACAGCAATGCTATAACGTGCACAAATTTCAATTTTCAATTCAATTCTTTATTTTTCCAGAAATAATGGATTCTGGAAAGGGTCAAGAGCTAAAAGCTGTCTCGACAGCTTGACTAGGCCCATGACCCCTTCTACAAGGCAGTAGTGGTTTACAGCAACAGGTAGTGTCCATATTAATTGACATCAAGAAATGCAAAGAACAATGAGTTGTACAATAGCAGAAATGCAATTGAATTATTAACTAAACAGCATATGATTTCAAAATGTGTCTATAGTAACTGTACTTATAGTTTGAAACACGTATACTGCTTCTTTACGGCAATAGTTGTAGAGACGAACTTCTGCTGGGCGAACGGCGCTGCAATCGGATGCCTTAACCGAAAACTCCCCCTTTGACCGGTTGTACTACGGGAATTTTGGTCAGGTGAGCCAGAGGAGGGCGATCTGTAGAACGAGCTGAGCGGGGTCATGCAATCCGTGTGTTTCTGCGCCATTGTACGGGCGTTCTCTATTATGTGCCCTCGTAGCTTCTTTGACCATCCCAGTTTCGAAACTCCTCGCAGGATCCGCGTACCAAAATATTGTTTGCCCTACGTTTGCTTCTGGTCCAGGTAGGGCTTGGCACTGGACGCTGTCGTGGAGGAGGGACAACAGCCACAGTTTTCGCCTCCTCGCCCCGGGGAAGGAGTAATGAGCAATTTCGCGTCGGCCGCGTCACACCGTCACTCAATCACTCGCTACCGTTGCGATGGAGATGGGTTGTCCGAATCAGTACTCGGAATAACTTCGCGAATGATACCTCGTACGCGAGCGCTAGCGACGATTACGTCAAGATTCGACCTCCCCGCACCCAATCGAGCAAGAGAGAGGTTGAACCTCGACGGTAGAATAATTGGGAGCTTGAGCGTCAGTTGTCGACGCCAACCCGCTTGGCTTTGCATGTTCGCTTAGGGACACACAGACGCTGCGAATTTCGGTGGTAGCTCCACGCTTAGCCAGCTCATTCGTCAGTAGCATTATTGGTTGGCAGGGTTTAGCCACCACTGCAAGCGCTGAAATTTGAAGCACCTTTGGTGGTTGTCTGCTAATTTTTTCGCTGTTTAAGTTTGCCCGCTGCACTTCGATTGCCAGCACCGGCGGTGAGTACTATCGTCTTCTTTCGGTATGATTACGTTTTAGCGCGAAAGCGTACTTAGCACGATTCCAACCAAGAATCTAGTGTGAAACCTCGGAGTAACTCGGGTAAGCCCGGGTTAGTTCGCAGGAGCGTCGCTGCAAGCAGCAGCCAATGGGAGGGAGCTCGGGTAAGTTCGGAGGAACGTCGCGTCAGCTGTAGCCAATGGGGGTGACCTTGAGGGTGACCTTGGCACCCTCAAGGTCTCTTGCTTCTGCAGCTTTCAAGCAAGGGGTGCTTTCTCACGTCTGCTGGGTTTAAGTATACCTTAAAAGCCTACCACTTTTTTTGTTGGTATAGCCGACCCTTAGTAGGAAAACCGATGAAAAACTGGCGCGCTTATACATGTTCAAAAAACTTAAAGGGACAATGCGGGCAACTCTATCCAATTATCTTTCTCCGTAAAATTAATTCTCGGGATATTTGTGACGGTGCTGATGTTTGTCCGACAGAAAACGACGAATTTACGCTGAGAAAATTTAATTTTAAGAACTTCCCGCCTGTCGATTCAAACTCAAGACGTTCTCACCGAAAAAGAAGGGTTGCCACCGTTTTGAAACGAATGGTGGTGCAGCTTAGCCTCTGGGATCCGCGCGAAAAAATCAGTGTCGATGCACACATTTTACTTGCCAAAGCGGCCGGTGGTGGCGCACCTGTATTTTTTTTTCTCTCCTAGCTTTTAAAAGCTCTATTTTCGTTTAGTTTGGTCTCTCTGTGATTAGAACGTGGTACCCTGTCGATGCAAGGCAACTCCTCTTCTGTTTGTCTTTAATGTCCCTTTAAGACAAAAATTCTCTGCTTGGTGGCACTTGCGCATAGACTACAAGGGTGAGGGGGGGGAGAGTGAAATTGCAGCCCTTAGAGGGTCTGAAAGTGTTTTTTTTTCGTTCTGTGTCATGCTGCCTGGAAAGGGCGGCTGCTTTAAATGTCGCGTGTTCTGTTTTTGGTGTGCACAGGGCTGCAGGCAGCATTTCCTCATCGAAGAAGTGCCCACGGAGGACCAACACCCTGATTTCTCCAGCGATGACATTCATATCTTAAAATTAAAACCAATCACTCAGTGAAAGAGCAATAAAAAGGAACTTTTTGATACGCCGGTATCAGGTATTCCTTTTTAACGTTAGCTTCTTTCGAAGCTTATAGCCCGGGATTTTGGTCTTGACGGGTGTGCACGGATGTTCAGGGTTGTCTGCGACGAAAGCCTTGGGCGCGAATCAAGAAAGTCAACCTTGCAACTAATTGCGAACCCGACCACGGCGGATGCGTTTTTATGGAGGAAAAACGCTAAGGCGCCCGTGGGCTGTGCGATGTCAGTGCACGTTAAAGATCCCCAGGTGGTCGAAATTATTCCGGAGCCCTCCACTACGGCACTTCTTTCTTCCTTTATTCTTTCACTCCCTCCTTTATCCCTTCCCTTGCGGCGCGGTTCAGGTGTCCAACGATATATGAGACAGATACTGCGCCATTTCCTTTCCCCCCAAAAGCAATTATTACCAATTATTATTCAACTAATTGCAAGAACGCGACGAAGGACATTAGGAAGTTCGCAAATGCAGGGGAAGGAAGGCAAGAGACGACAGAACCAGACATGACTGTTCAGTGCTATCGTTCCTTGTCTTCCCCTGAGCTTGCAAATTAAAAATTGGTTTAGATGAAAGGAAATGGCGCAGTATCTGTCTCACATATATCGGCGGACACCCGAACTGCGCCGTAAGGAAGTTGATTGATTGAAAAACTTTAATTTCCACCGGAAAAGACGTTTGCCGGGTTCGAACCCGACCGCGGCGGCTGCGTTTTTATGGAGGAAAAACGCTAAGGCGCCCGTGTGCTGTGCGATGTCAGTGCACGTTAAAGATCCCCAGGTGGTCGAAATTATTCCGGAGCCCTCCACTACGGCACCTCTTCCTTCCTTTCTGCTTTCACTTACTCCTTTATCCCTTCCCTTACGGCGCGGTTCATCACTATTCGCATTTTATCACTCTCCCATATCTTCTCTTGCTTGACAATTGTGTGAGCGCTTGATTGTGTGTTTCGTTTGGTCCAAGTGGCTTTTGGTCCTATTAATGAAAATGTCTGTCCATATGTTCTAAAAGGCAGGCCTAGCTAATTGCACTGGTAGAGTACAGTACTAATTACACCAATCATGCCATTTATGCAGAGCGGGCAACTAGCTAATACTCATCGGTTGTTAAGCAACGTCTTGCTGCGTCATTATTCCGAGTCTGAATTGTTTGTTGTGGTTTTAGACTTATTTACTTTCAATGAAAATTTTCACCACTACTTTTTATCTCCGCAAAACTCGATCAAGACAATTTTCTCAGCAGATTCCTCTAGCCTGCTCCAGAAAGACTCCCACACGGGGAGTCAATCCCTTAGAACTACCTCCCCGTTATGAAGGCAAACAGCTGCGCCTATTGTTCCGCAACTCTGAAATTTAATGCGACACACGAGGCAAGGACGAAGGAAAAGATACAAAAATATTAAAAATAGCGTCGGTGGCAGGAACTCGTGTTTTCTTTTTCGTCATTGTCTCGTGTGTTGCGCTGAGCCTAGAGACAGAGGATTTCATTTTCCGCCAAACAACACGTGGCTATGACATCATGTTATAGTGAGGAGTTTCTGAAGCCAACGCAAAATGTCATGGGAAAATAGTGTGCAAGCTAATTCCGGTTCCAATTTTCACCGATACACTGCCGCTTGCATGCAGTTGCCGTGCATACCGGCATCGTTTACTTATTTGTGCTGCGACACCGTAAGATCAGCGCGCGCTGCGTGTGTGGGTGTCCTGTGTGCAGAAATAGACAATCCCGAAAGGTAAGCGTGGTCTGTCGTGTTCAGTATGCCGGCATAGGGTGGCTGTTCTGCATATGCGCTAGTCAGTTTCACGCGCGTTTGAATTAGTTTAACGCGTCGGTCATTATTTTTTCCGCCACACTGCAAAGTGCTGAAACGTGCAAAGTTTAGTAGATGGTAGAAGTATTTTTCTCACAGCATGTAAAGGCTGTACAATAGGCGATGGTTCAGTTTAAGTAAACGAGTAGAACATGCGATATTAACACAGCGACGTCCATGAAGCAAGCCAGCAGACAATGTTGGAACCGGAAGTAGTGGTAGCAGAAGACTCTTCCCATGATCCTTTGCGTTGACATTGGAAACGCACCTCACCCATTGTGCCATCAAAGTTTAGTTATTCACTCACTTCACAGCGAGTTGTGTTTTGAACGTATGGGCTTCTATGAAAGCTAACATCCCCGCTCTTCAATAAGCGGCATCTCTCTCTCTTCTCTGGCTACTACTCTTTAACTCGGTCTCTCCGCCAACTTTATAGGTTTCGGATTCGTCTGATAACGGACGATAGCTTGCACCAAGCTCCAAGCAAATGTGCAGTCACTGTCCAATTACAAGGTTTATTAGGCACGGTTTTTCACGTCTAGGGTAAAGTGTGATCATTCAGTCACACTTTACTCATGCAGTGCCGGATACACCACTTAAACACGATGCAATTGCTGAGCGTAGCTCGCCGGCTTCTGAAGTGGGTAAGTAAAAATCTGTGCGGCTGCGCATGTTCTGAAACGCAAAGTCACGCATCAGGGTAAGATGCCACCGTCTTCGAGCCAAACCAGATATCACGAAATGCGTGTCGGTAGAGAGGCATCTGGACTGAAGGGAATGCATTAAAGGGTAAAATCCACCTAAAAGTTGACTCCGCGGATTTCTTTCGTGCATGTGCAAAAGATAACATGAAAGCAACAAAAACCAGCGCAGGAAACAAACGTAGACATTTTGTGTTGGAGGTTCGTTAAGTAACAAAAGCACCTTTTTTGATCTTGTAAACGAGGAACAAGTTTAGTTGTTTTATATTAACATTATAAATGCATAAAAACTCTTGAAAACCGGACGGGCATGCTGCTTCAAGGCGGTGACAAGGTGCTGGCAGGCGAGGACGAATAATACATGGCCGGACGAGGCGCGCTGAACGGCGCCACGGGGGAGGCGGAGCTCGAGCGCACTGTGTCCCCGCTGTCCTGCTCAGGCTCCTCCTCCCCAGGCGGCGTGGTGAAGCAGGCTGTCTGCACGCCCAGGTCCTGCTTGGGCTGATGCTGTGGCTGCTGGTCGTGGTCCAGGGCAGCGGTCCAGGCTGCGAAGAGGCGCCATTCGTATAGCCCGCACACTTTATCGTTAACCGCTCAATGTCTACCAGTGAGACAGGTTGAGGTCCATGCTGGTTATTGGGCGCAAGTAACCATGCATGTTAAACTTGCGGCGCCGAGATCAGCAGCGCTTAAGGACAGCCCTTATAAAAGTGGTCTATAGACACGCTATATACTATTGCCTTCCTGTAGATATTTGTCTATTCATGGTCTATCGACGAAATTCTGGAAGATTATGGAGAAAAATCTATAGATTGCCTATATACTGTATAGGATTCGTATTGCCTGTAGACTTCTGTAAGGTATGTCTCATCATCATGCTCCTAAATACGCCCACTGCAGGGCAAAGGCCTCTCCCATGTTTCCAATTAGCCCCGTTCTTTCGACTAGGATGTCATTAGCCCGCGGTTGTTCCCTCACCTACTCTGCCCGCTTTTGGTCTCTTAACGTATACACCTATAATTTTTCTTTCCATAGCTCGCTGCGTTGTCCTTAAGCTGTAGACTATAACCAGTCTATAGACTTTAGACAAAAGTCTATGCAACGTCTATAGACTGTCTAAATAAAAATTTTTAAGGAAGCAGCCGGCCACCTCGGCTGAAACCGTGATTCCGCCGCTGCACCATACTCGGGAACGCGCGTACCGGATGCTGCAGTCGTGGACGGCCTGGCCATGCTGTTCTTGGCGAGTGCCAACCATTGCAGGTAGCTGGCCGGCAGCAGGTCGTAGTTGAGGCGCATCATAGCTGCCGTGGCCGCGGTGCGGGGCGCGCTGCGGGTCCAGCACTCTTGCAGCGCATGCGCAGCCGCGGCCGTCGGACCGAACGGCGGAAGCACGGGGCGGTGGTCGGCCGCAGGCTGGAACCCGGCACCACTTCGCGCGCCGTTGGCGAAGTTCGATGGCACGGACCTCGGCTGCTGCGGGGAAATGCTGCGCTGCTGACGCTGGTGCAGCAGAGACGAGAACGCCTGCGTGCCGACGTCCGCGGGTCAACGTACATGGCAAAGGTGAAAGCATAGAGTGAGTGGGACTCTAGAATAAGAAGGGTGACTGGCCGCAAGACGGAGTGCGCAAGATTTCAAGAAATCTCGCTGGAACGCAAGCTCTACAGACCCAGTCAGGACACTTCAGACAAGTGCTCGTGTACTGCGGATAATAATCACGAATAAGGGATAGCGCCCAGTCAGTGCTGCTAAGCCTAGTGGCATATAGCATTTCATTGGGAGAATACATATTCATTTCCTTTCTTGCGTCAAGGATGATGTCAGCGCGCTATTTCTGAACGTTCAATGTCAAGGACCGCGTGGTGGCAGCCAAGGAAACTAAAAGCGGTTCTTCTGCATTCCTGCTACCTGCATTCCGGCTAATGGAGCGCCTGCGAGCTGTGTACTTCAAATAACCAGATTCTATTCGGGCAGGTGCCGTAAACAGTCTACTGCTGACCCGAACTCACAGCCTTACTCATATTTGTTAAAAGGTGTATGCGCAGTGGTTTCACATCCGCAAGAGCAGCTTTGCTTCCTTGAGGGTGAAAGCATGGGACGAGTGCTCCGGGTGAAACGAGCTCTATGGCACTCACACGCAGGCATGGGTGCTTATCGAGATCCACGAGGTAAAGCACTGTAGCTGCCACTTGCAATCTGTTAAAGTCCTGAACTGTTTACGGTCTCTCTGAAGGTCGAAGAGCTTTCAGAACGGTATGCTCAAAACGAACGGGTAACCTACGAATAAAAAAAAAATTGAAGGGGGCGCTTAAGTACCGCCTTAAGGGAATATGAAGCGATAGAGTTAATGGGTTCATGCCCATATATGCGGAATTGGTCATTCTCAACGTCTACATTCATAGACCCCTAGGAGTAAGGAGTCCTCATGCCAGTTTTGCTGAAGTGGTGCAGCGGTTAAGCGATGATCCACTGCCCTGCGATGGCAGGTGCTGCCACCGGTGTGCATCTTGTGCGGCCCAAGTTTCTTTTCCCGAGCAACCTCTCGCGATCAACCATTAATTTAACTGCCACGTGTCATGGTGGTCACTTTGCTCACAGTCCAGTGGGTAGCTTGTGATGACGCGACAAGATCGTGTGACCTAAGTAGTCCACCTAGGTTGCTTCTCTGGGTGTTTTTCGCTCAACGCCGACGACGACGCCCGATTTTCTGCACAACGAGAACCTTAAATCCACGCCGAATTCTATCAGCCTAAACCATAGCAATTCATCGCACCTCCCGACCATGCTGCATTCCCTGTAGCGGGGCGGCGCCCATTTCCATGTGAGCCCCCGGTGCCAAGGGGTTGTGCCTAGCCGTGGAAGAGTGCCATGCTCCGGCGCCGACCGGGTGCTGGTGGCCGTGCTGGTGGCAGTGCTGGTGAGGCAGCTGCGCCGATGGCTGGGCGGGCAGGGACTTCCACACGCCGCCTGAGAAGTGGTCGTGCACCACGGGCTTGGAGTACACGGCCCCGCTGCTCGTGGACAGCAGTTCTTGGGCCGTCGGCAATGCCTGCAGCGCGAACCACAGCGGCTGAACGCACCGGTCGAGAAGCAAGTGACGAATTAGGGTTAGAGTATATATTCATGTATACACACTTCAGGCGGAAGTGTAGGTGTTGTGATGTGTTTTATGGCACCTAGGCAACTGAGACCATCATGCGCCAGGAACAAGGTATAGGAAAATTCATTTGTTGAATATTATAGAAATGCAAGAATAATCTTTGCTCTAGCGGCCCTCAAACATTAATATTACCCAGTGAACACATACACAAATTTTATAAATGGCTACAAGTAAAAGCTTTAAAGAGGGCCGAGTAACCTCGGTAGCCTTCCTTGGCTGCGGAAGGACATCGAGGCTCCCAACCAATCAAAATAAAATCCTCAGCTTTCTTCTCAGGCCTGAGAAATTGGCTGAGGAGTACTAAAATTCAGACAAACCAGTGGGGAGAAATTTAGTCTCTTGAGAAATCCCGTTTCGTTAAGAAAGCTAAAAACACATGATATATTAACAATTGCATCGTCTCCTAAAAGCAGTGCGGGATGAAAAGGAATGCATTTATTATAAAATTCAGTAAAATACGTTTTTCTTATTTGGAAGTGTAGGTGTGGACGGCTGAATGATGAACAATACACTCAAAGCCAAGGACCCATATCCAATGTGGTCCATGGGCGCTTATTGTTTTCTTTCGCAATTGTTACTCACTGCCGCTGCACCCGCGATACAGTAGTGGTGCGGGAGAGGCTATTATTTTTCACTACCGCTGCAAAATAGTCTTTTTTTTGTATGTGTCTTTCCATGTTATGCACACTATAGACTGAGGAAAATTTGCTTCTTGCAGTGTATGCTGACAATGATCTGTAAGTTGCACACCTCGCTCAGCACTTACCTGCAGACCGTGTGACCTTGATTCTCCGCTCCCCGCAAGTAGCGACCTACTGGCTGCGGCGGTGGCGGCCTGCCGACTTCCCGCACGTAGTTCTAGCAGCCTCCGCCAGTCGGGCTGCTGCAGCGTAGTTGGTGACGCGGCAGACTGCTCCAGAAATACGCCCCGCGAGGGAGGGCTCTTTCGGAAGGAATCTTGCGGCTGGTGCTGCTCATGAGGCTGTTGCTGCTGGCGCTGAGAGGCGCAAGGACTTCTGGTGACGGAAGCCCCATTGAAGTGATTATGGAGAGATAGAGAAGGAAAGAGCACTGAGTTGCCGTGTCTGGAATGTCTTTGGAGACAGTCTATTGGTGGACGAAATAGACAAAAAAAGAAGGTGGAAATATGCAGTGTTATCGGTGCCACATTGCTTAATAGGATTATGTGACCGAGCATTCATTTTACGAAACTGTGCTGTTTAATAAAATTCTCAGCTTAACGAAAGCAGATACGCATGGATACGCTGTCCCTAGCAAGCAACCACTACTAAAATCAAATTAAATGGGGTGCCATGCGCAGAAAGGAGTCCCCTCTTCCGAACGGTACTTGACAGGAGTGCCGTTCAGTCGTCCCCGCTGAATGAGAAAGTTGTCGACGGGGAATGCTGTAGGCAGACACAATGGACCGCTAAATGTGCACCAATGCAGTTACTGAGCCCTCATAAACTAAGCAAACAAAAATGTAGCAGATAAGCTTAAGTCCGGGATTGACAAACGGGCACAGCCAGCCAGCTCTGAAGCGGACAGTAGGTAGTGGGACTATACGATAACACTAGTTGAGAGGGAAAACATTTGAATCGACTGATGAATATCTACGTGCCAAAACAACGGTGCCGGCTATGAGAGATGCTTTACAGAAAAGCTTCGGATTAATTTTGATCACTTGGGTTCGTCAACATGCGTCTAAGTCTCGGTACACAGGAATTTCTACTGAAGTGAAGTGGTCGAACCCACGACTTGAGGTTCTGCGGAAGAACGGCGCAGCCACTGAGCCACCGCAACCGGTGGATAGCGGTCGCCTCAGTAGCGCTTAATTTCTTCGTTCGCGTGAGCCTCACAGATAATGAAATTTCAGTCTTGAATAGCTATGCCGTAGAATTAGAAATGGGAACTCACCTATTGACCCGCCGCGGTGGCTCAGTGGTTAGAGCGCTCGGCTACTGATCCGGAGTTCCCGGGTTCAAACCCGACCGCGGCGGCTGCGTTTTTATGGACGAAAAACGCTAAGGCGCCCGTGTGCTGTGCGATGTCAGTGCACGTTAAAGATCCCCAGGTGGTCGAAATTATTCCGGAGCCCTCCACTACGGCACCTCTTCTTCCTTTCGTCTTTCACTCCCTCCTTTATCCCTTCCCTTACGGCGCGGTTCAGGTGTCCAACGATATGTGAGACAGATACTGCGCCATTTCCTTTCCTCAAAAACCAATTATTATTATTATTATTATTATTATTATTATTATTATTATTATTATTATTATTATTATTATTATTATTATTATTATTATTATTATTATTATTATTATTATTATTATTATTATTATTATTATTATTAACTCACCTAGTCATCTCAGACCTTCGGACGAGCAGGAACTCGTTGGCCAGAGCCGTTCTGCTCGTGCGAACCTGCGGAAGAGTGCTTTGTAGAACGGTGGAAAGGCCCATGCACAAACTTTGATTTTGTACCCTTCCCATGTGTGCACACCATATATATGCCGGCTTTATTCTCTTGTCACAGCATAAGTATGCACTTCACTACGCGTCATACCTGTGGCCAAAGGCGCGAACCATAGATTATTGGGTTTTACATAGGTCTTGCGCGAAGTCAGAGCGCAACGCCCACAACTCGATTTGCAGCGATAAACGGGCACTTACGCAGGACATACAATTGACCACACACACACAAAAAAACACGAAGACAACAAAGAGCACATTCTGTTGAGCTGCGAGGACAATGTGCAAGGCAGTCTGGCCAATTTCCCACTGTGGGTAATGTGCCTTTCCACCAGAGGCCAACAACAACAACTGCGTGCGTTTCCTTTCGCCTTAGTTTAAACTGTTCGCGCTCTCCGTTTTCATCAAGTAAAAACAGCTCGCAAAGTGGTCGTCCTAACGAGCTTAAAGATACCCTGGATAGAACTTGGAGAACACTAAGAAAGATTCGAGGCTACAGCGAGCGGCCTGCTCCCACTAACAGTTGTAGCCAACTTAAACCAAGCCGTCTAGCTACCATCACGGCATCTCCTCGGGATCAGGACCCCACGACCCGATTTCACATTTGGATTGCAGGTCACCAGGGCTTACCAGGGAACTCGGCCGCCAACTCGGCCGCCCGCGCACTCATTAACCGGGCCCAGATGTAGACCATAGCGATCTGGATCAGGACACCTGTTTTCTTTTAACATTCAAAGATATATCCGCATATTACCGGGACTCGCACCGTCAGTACCCGGCTCCTATCAAGGGCCTAGGGAAAGCGGGCCAAAGAACACTTCTTAGACTCCTTACTAACACTCTACTGTGTCCGGCAGTACTGAAGCATCCTTCTCTGGCCTCTGCCCTTTCTGTGGGGAGGTGGCTGACACCTTCCACATGGTCTGGGCATGCCAGCAAAATCCTTCTCTTCCACCCCTAACCCATTCCCCTACCCGAGAGGACTGGGAGGCTGCCCTGCTCGGCTGCCTGGACCTGGCGGTCCAGACCAGTGGGGTCCCTGAATAAAGGACTCCACCTAGCACTGTAAGGGGAGCGGCCCACTACAGACTGCTTTCCTCTCAACCTCTCTGTAAATAATATTGAATGCTTTTCACCACCCGGAACCACTTTTGGCGTGAAAGGTAAGCGACGGACGTCCATCACTCAAGTGAGTACCTCACTGCTGAGGGAGACCACGAGGAAGGCGGTGCCCCGCAGCGGAAAACGCATGGCCGAGCTTCCCGAGGGCCACTGGTCGTCGCGGAGCTCCAGCAGCCGCAGAGTGGGCTCGTACTCGCCGCCAACCTCCAGTGTGGTCTGCCGGACAAAGAAGATGGGATCAAAGCTCGGACAGAGCAATCACGGGCAAAACGTCCGGGACGCTTATCCTTCCTTGCAAGCCCCAACATGTCCTAGTGTACACTGCCACGTACTACGTATGGCGCGGCAGATATGGTAATGGCCGTGGTGTTGTATAGTTCTTGGGCCTCCGAACTAAGTACCCTCTGCTGGGCTCTTGGTTAGAGAAAGCTTGAGAATGAGAAGTGACGGTCCAGAGCACACGTCTCTCAAGCTCCAGCTTTATTACGCTCTCTTTTTGTTTTCAGAAATGCAGCAGCACTAGGCTAATCTACATGCTTGCTAGGAATCATTTGTGCGTCACTTACGCCGCCCTCCTGCAGCCGGCCGTTCGCGATTGAGTTGAGGCTGAAGTAGAGCACGCCGCTCATCCACTGCTTTCCGGGCAGGTTGTTCGGCCGCGGAGCGTAGTACGGCTCTGCACCAGAATGGGACGGAACAAGGGTTTCACACTGCTCGATCCCGGATATATCGACTTATTGTCTAAACAGAAAAGTGAGAACACCTCCCTTGAATATCCCATGCAAGCTTATAGCCCTATTCACGTTCATCAAAGTCGCGTTCAGCGGAAAGTCAGACATATCAACGGCGCTCCGCTCCCCTGCAAGTGGCTCTTCTAGTGGCTGCGCAGCTTTGGGGACCTGCCGCCAGCGCTGGTGCTGCAAAACCGCATGACGACGTGAATGTGGAATGGGCTTGAGGGTGGCCTCCCATTCCTTGTACTCATTTTCCCCGCCACGTCACTGTCATGTGGTGAAGCTACGCTGCCGAAAGCGCTGCGGAAACAAACTGTACGTTAATTCGGGTCAGGTTATTCTGTTTGTAGTCAACAGATAACACGATAAAGATGTTATGGCAGGCAGTGGCTCGCTTCAAAGCAGCGAATGTTGCGGCTTTGATTCGAAGCATGTTAGGCTTAGCACGCCGGCGGACGGCACGTCACTGCTAGAAGCTCGCCACTACAGTGGGTGCAATGTATTGTTTCCGGGTTGCAGATAAGCTTATTTATTGCAATTTTTACATATCGCATCGTTTCACGATCCTCTTCGAGAGCGATACATCCGGGTTTTACTATATTGCAAAAGATGTACAGGAAAACATCTGCAAAAGGAAAAAGCACCACGGAAGAACAGTACCACAGAAAATACTCACAGGACGGTTAGACTGTGTAACGCGAGATTCAGCGATAGCTAGTGCAGTGGTTCAGTGATGCGCCCCTGCATTGGCAGGCGGTTGCTACAAACAGAGCCACCCGTAGGCTTACGCGACCAAGGTTGACCGTGATATAAGGTGAGTGGGTTAATGACCGGTGGGTGCGTTGTCATTAACTGATTCACCGATTACGCCGACGACGCCGATGGCGGTCGCGCAAACCAGGGACGGTCGCCTAACAGCGATCGCTGTAAAAAATGGTAAGGTTTTAAAGTAGGTAAACCCAGCAGAACATGCGAAAGCACTTGAGGCAACACCGCCTCATAGGTAACCGCATGCAAGATCTTATCGTCAGCCGCTATCGGCAGCCGCATGTGTTGAGGGGATGCCTCTTGATAGGCATTTATGGTTATGCTATCGCAGTCCAGCGAACGCACAATGCTGCCGCCAGCATGTCGATACGTCTGCGCACAAGCATGACTGCTTGCCGACACTTTGCCGCAGGGCTAATTGGCGTCTAGGCAGGGTCGGACCCCTGATGTTACCATATAATTGGTATCCTGTAAATGTCCAATGTAATAGTTTTGCATTCGCGTACCGGTGTAATTATAAGGGGAGAGCCCATTTTCGCTGGCGCCACCCACTTCCACAAAGTCCAGGGCCAGGAAGTACCTCCTGCTGGCTCGGAGCCCCGTCAGGCCGATGTGAAGACAGGGGAATCTGCAATGCGAGAGGGAACGGGAACAGCATTAGGCGTCCGCGTTACTCCAAGAGCGTGAGAATGATGCCTGTAGTCACGAGTTTTCGTTCAAATATGTCGACGTTAAAAGTTTGCTGTACCCTACAGGATGCCACAATACTGAATATCCTCTCTGCATCACTAACAAGTATAACTGGGGAAGAAAACTTTAAATGCGCGTTACAGAGCTTTTTTTGCCTAGTGTTAAATCCTTTTTCATTTGTTTATCTTCACTGTGTACTGTGTTCCTTGTTACATTTTACATTTTGTTATATTTTTGACAGCAATGCCGCCTTCTAGAAATTACATTTTGTACCTCCTTGTTCTTTTCAGAACTTTGCATACATTTGTTATCTAAACCTTCTGTCTTGACATTGTATAACCTGTACCCGCCCCTCCCCTCTGTAACGTACATCTGTACCCGACGGTATTTTAAATAAATAGTTAAATAAATAGGTGTCGGCAAGAGAATACTGCATCGTGATTGCGGGTCATCAGGATTGCAAGTTCCTGAAAGTCGCCGACTGTTAACAAATAAGCACAGGCACTGTTTTTATATCCCAGGAATCCGACTTTTACGGGGCGCAGTTCTCTAACCTACATCCTGTTAGTGTTTGGTGATAAATGTAGATGGCCTCGAAAATACACATGTGGGCCAGTCCAGTGTGAAATAACGTATTCTGCCACTATTTAACACAACACATGCGGAAATGATTTCCTCGAAGCCCGTGAGGCTCGATGCTGTAACTCTCTCCATTGTTAAAATTTCTCAATAAAGATAAGGTGAATCACATGGTTAAATACGTTAAGAAACTAATAGAAAAAAAAGCCCCTCCTGCGCCTCGCTTCTGCAGCGTTTCCTCCTCCTTAGACACGAAGCTGTACCGGTTCGACCATCTAGCTACTGTAGTAGTAGTAAGTGGGTTATTAAAATAATAAAAAGTAAGGAGGAGATTTTTGCTAACCCCGGCATCTGCCATCGATACTGAAGCACCTGAGCTGGGGCAGCGTAAATAAAGGATAGCAGGCAGAATGGAGAAATGAAACGAAAAAGGTAAGGGGACAAGAAGGGAGGATATGGGGGGGGGGGGGGGGAAGAGGTAATATACACAAAAACTATTTACGAAATAATAAATATGTACAGCCTTCTCGATCATTAATAATATAGCGCGAGCGTCGACCAAACTGGTAGTCAGCGCCTTATAACGGCGATAAGCGCGCAACACGGCGAGAATTCGCGCACGCGCACGAAGGGAGAGCGTCGTCTGCTACGCTGTTCCGTTCACGAGGACACACGCCCTGCCCAATATCTTAAAAAAACCGTCGGGCAGCAGGGCACATGTGCATGACTAAGATGTGACACTGAGACGTGTGGAAGTTGCGATGCTTTTTTTATACCGTCTAGACAGTGAAAGACTGATTAAAGAGCTGGTTGGTGCCCCTTTTAGTGTGTTCCCATATCGCAGAGGGTTGCTCAAATCAGAAGGCTCGCATTCCAGGCAATGGTTTCCACGTGCTGCTGAATTTCTTTAATTTTTTCTTATCTTAGCCGTGCTTCGCCAACGCGACCTCCCGTAATAGGAAAAAAAGAGAGAAAGCACGTCTCAGTGTCACATGCGCATGTGTTCTAGTGCCCTCCGGTTTTGTGCCAACAGATATTGTGGCAGGGCGTGTGTCCTCATGATCGGAACAGCGTAGCAGATGATGCTCTACCTTCGTGCGCGTGCGCGAACTGTCGCCGTGTTGCACGCTTATCGCCGTTATAAGGCGCTGGCGAGCAGTTTGGTCGACGCTCGCACGTCGACCTGTACAGGTCCTGTACAGGTGTACAGGAAGGCTGTACAGGTTGCGCGCGTGATTGATGATGAAGCAAGCTACTGCGGTCTGTTTTCATTTTTGCCCTTCACTCGCGATACCATTTCGATGAGTTTCTTGCTTCTCTCGTGGTTATCGGACACCATGATTAATCAGTGCTAATTCTGGCTAGGAAGTGTGCAAACGGAATGGAAACACGGGCCCAAGAGTAACCACTGCTACAAAACCAAGTTGCTGTCGAAATTAACCTCCCACGACTGTGATCTTTGAGCAAGCAGGGAGAGCTTGAGAGGAGGGACTTGCAATTCGAACTGAATACACAAGTAACAAGGTCGAGAACATCTACGTAAGCCTGCTGATGTCCTTTACACAGTGCGTCTGGCCTCTTTCGTCGTTATAAAGAAAGATAACCGCAGATCACAAGACTTTTTTGTCATCACTAGGTGCGAAGAAAACAACGTTTCCCGTGCGCTCTACAATCTTTCCGTTGACTTCCAATCGCGTGCGAAACCAGAAAATCAAGCGTGAATTCGGTAACGATAGAAATCAGCTTCAGTGACGGTTTTGGGCTAGTATGCATTACTCTCACTGAATGGAGGTCTGTTAAGTGAAAGAAAGACAATTCTTAAAAGAACACGAAAGCGCAATGCCAGCGATGCCTGCTAGACTGTCTCCATACAAAGCGGCAGGGATCTCCAGTGCTGTCTTATCACCTATGCTATTAAGTCTAGCTGCGCTGCAGGTTAAGACTAGACTGGTTCGACTCACTCCAGCACGTTTCCAAAAGCCGTTAAGGCATTTTACTGTTGAAAGCCAGTCACAGAGACTATTTGAAGCTCAAAATTGGGTCCCAGCGTGAAAATCAAATTCGCGCGACGTGGAGATTAGGGCAAGTCGCATGCGCCCATCGTCGCATGTTTGAAGATAGTGCCCACTGAGAACGAGAAGCGGGCGCGAACCCACGGTAGCGGGAAGACCCTGCACATCCAGCGCATACACACATAGGGAACATGCTTTGATAAACACAGTGCCAAAACACAAAGTTAACCCCGCTGTCGGAGGTACGCTCAATGGACAGCAGGGGAATGAATCCTAAAAGTTTTCTGGGTCTCACACCGTTGGTTTGAGGTTTATTAAATTTGAAATTCCCTGCACTATATGATATCCAATTCGACATTAAAAATAATCAACTTTTCTTGCTATGCTTTTTGTAACTATTGTAATTTCCTCTACAGATATGCCGAAAAATGCGTTACCAGTGGAGTTATTAATCTGCATGCTTGCATTCATTGCCTTTCACAGTTGTTTGTTGTTGTGAACAACTGCCATTTATGTCTTCGTTTGATCAGAAGGAGTCCCACTTCAGCACCAGTACCCTCGAATAACTTTCTGTACCTTAAAGGTATGAAACTGTAGACTCGCTTACATTTCAAATAAACTTCGAACTTTAAAAAGGCTCGCAATTAGGGAAAACTGATAAAGAACAAACGTGTTGTGTTGTGTTGGGCTGTATGGCGCATAGGCAACCAAGGCTATCATGCGCCAAACTCAACGTATGAGGAATTGGTTTATGCAGATTTTTACAGATAAAATCTAATGGCTAAGTAGAAAGCTTGAAAAGGTATTTCCTTCTGCACAGTATTCAGAGCAAAAACAAGATCTATAAATGGCTAAGATTAAAAGTTGTAAAGGAGGTCGGGTAACCTCAACACCTGTCCTTGGCTGGGCAAGGACTGGAGGCCCCTAACCAACCAAATAAAACAACCTCAGCCCTTTTCCTCAGGAATGAGAAAGTGGTTGAGGTGTACTAAAATACAAACAGACCAGTAGGGAAAAAAATTTTGAGTCTTAAGAAATCCAGTTTCTTTGAGAAAGCTAAAAACACATGATATATCAATAATTGCATCATCTCCTAAAAGCAGTGCAGGATAAAAAGGAATGCATTCGGTATAAAATTTAGTAAAGTCCTTTTTACTTAGTTTTTATAGTTTGGCACAAGACAATAAAATATGATTAATCGTAACTTTGTCTTCACATTCTTCGCAAACAGGTTGATCTTGTTTTGTGAGTAGGAAATTGTGCGTGAGGTGCGTGTGTCCTATACGAAGACGGCAGATAACCACTTCCTTAAAACGTTCCTGATGGGTGCAGGACTTCCATTCACTTATAACTGGTTTCACATTGTGTAGTTTGTTTTTACTTCGAAAGAACAAACGGTACAAAAGCTGTGGTGTGTTGGGCTGTATGGCACATAGGCAACTCAGGCCAACATAAAAGGGAGGACTTGAAGCTATTTCGAAAAACCAGATGAGAGAAATTTACAGAAAAGGGGGACAATTGCTATTGCAAAACAGAAAACCTAACAAAGACCACCTGACGAAACAAATACCACACAACCAGCAAACAAAACCGCGAAGAGTGAATTTCGCCAGCCATCAGCAGTGAATAAAGTGAATGCACAACCTGAATTTTTTTGGACCGGTACGGCGATATTTAGTCTCCTTCAGTATTGCTTCAGTCGCAGGTGGTGACGGTTAGGACCAAACTTTCTCGATTTGGTCTGTAGTGCCTTCCATTTAGCTATCGCTACGCTCGAGTGATTTGTGCGATATGAATAGCCAGCCTTAAATTGATCGCGTCTGCTTTCTTATCTCGAATTGACCACTTGTCTTCGATTTCGTTTCGTAGCAGACGTGCGAGTTGCATTTATCGGCTTTGACCATCAAATGCATTTAGATTACATTATCGGCATTTGCAATAGAGCGTCGTCTTTAAATCAAAGCGAAGTTGACGGCAAAACGAGCAGCGAAATCGACACCGAAATATCGGCGACAAACGAATTCTTACCGGGCAGAAAATCTTCGGGCTCAACTGCATTCAAATCAGTGCTGACGCGGAGCGAGCAAATGGCGTGGTGCGATAATTGCGTGCAGTGCTTGGAAACGGTGAAGCACCACAAGGCCGTGCCACTCGCTAGAGACTGCTTGCACACTGACAAGAGATGGCGGACTGTTCAGGGCAGCGGTAGTGGCTGCGTCAAAGTACAGGTGGCGATGACGTCTACCATACTGACACCAAAAGGCAGACAGGCCACTGCAGGTCATCGCTATCTGTGACCGGTTGTGTCGGACGCGTCTGTACTGTGCGTTCGCGTGTTCTCGAAGCGTGAAAAGTGTTATCGTATTAAAATGCTTTCACCTCTCATTCTCGGCAACCTCACTCTGACGTACGAAACCACGGTAAAGAAAGCACTGATATAGGTGACAATTCCCGTCAGAACTTTTTTTTTTCACCAAATGTAGTGCGGTCCATTTTTTGCATTCAGAGTAGCTGTCCAGACCATTCAGCCATCATCGCAACAGTATGCCCACGTGTTGGTGGCAAGTGTTTTGCGTCAACGTCGACATTCTCTAAAAATAATTGGGGCACACTGATAACGGACCTCACGGCTGTAGCTGCGTTCGACACAAAGGCAAATGAAGCGCTCGGATAGTTTCGAAGCCTTTCGGAAGCAAGGGATCGTTTCGAAAAGGAAGCCTCCTGCGAACTCACGAGACGGCATTCAAAGTGTACCCCGGTGCGTCGCTGAAACCGAAGAACAGTGGCCGAATGCAGCGTTTATGACATGGCAGATGTCGATAGCGCTTGCACTGTCTTGATCTGTGTAGTGTGCGTCTGCAAGTTCACTAGAAAAGATGGATGAGAGATGAATGAAGCCATTACCAACTCGCCCAACTTGATGCGTGCAGGCTTCAAACAGTGCGGCGAGTACTATGCATCGCCCGTCTTAGAGTGCGCTGCGCATGAAATACAATGAATTTTATGCTAACACCGATACTCTTCTGGCGCGATCTTTTTCACTCAGCTGGTCGGCGTCCGTGTTTTTCCTTATGTCTCGCTCTGGCCAGGCAGGATTCAGTCATACCCTCTAATTTCACTTTTCTTGCGCCTTACGTCGCTTCTCTCCTAGCAACTAAATTTTATTTACGGTATACACTTGTACGGCGTCGATATTTTTGTTGCTCGCGGCAAAACTTCGACGTAATGATAAAAAGAAGGAAACAGACAACTGATAACCATTTCTTAACCCACGTCACAAGTGTAGTAGAAATGAGGATTGGGCGAGTTGGTGGTGATCCATCCTATTAAATTAAGGGGCTCTGAAAGGGGCCCTAATAAAGTTGCCGTATGCCTGGGATATTAAAGCACGCCGCTGCACGAATATTGTCCAGGAGGAATTTTTTAATGCGCTTTGTAGAAACAGTTATCTGTAGTCAAAATTTGAATTTCAGCCTGTTCGCGCCTTTCCCTCTCCTCTCGTCACTTTTTGCACACTGGAAGGTCGTCGCTCCTCTCTGACGGCCCCACCTCCGGGGGAGAGCTTCCAGACCCGCCGGAGCTACGCGGCTTATTGGCCGCGGCCATGGTAGCTGCCTGACGTCTGAAAGAATCTAACCAATAGCCATCTCTCGACATGTATACGCAGGTGCGAGCGATGAAGGAGGTTGCGAGCATGGAAAAGTCGCCGGGAAGGGCTCGCCAACTTTCGCGCGTGATTTTGGGCTCTCTGCTGCTTGTAGAAGTGTCTTATTTGGCTCAGGTGTTCATGACAACACAATGCAGTGATTGAGCAAGTTGATGTCTTCTCCTCGGAAGGTGTTTCAGAGCCAATTCAAAAGGCAAATCTGTTACGTAAACCAGGGGCCGTATTACGCAACTGTCAAAATTTCTGTCAAAGCTTATTGACAGTTAAGTCAAAATGACGAAACGATGAGCAGGGCGGCGCCCCGAGAGCATTTATTTGCACGGCGAGGGGCAGTCTGCTAAATTTATGTAGAAAGACTTAAATATGCAGCAATAAAAGTAACTAATATTTTATTTTGCCAAAACCTTGTGTTTAAAGTTGTAAAATATTAAGCAAAACAAAAAGCGTTCGAAGATGTACTTTTAAATTTCCTGGTGGGTAACTTTTGCTGCCGCGGGGATGCGCTGACGGCGGTAAAACGTCAAGTCGCTTTGCACGAAAGCAGCCGATTCCAGCCGTGTTATTGTTTTTTACGCGGCGTCTGAAATCAAGCTACTGTGCGGTTGACCTAAGTGTGCAGAATAATTTCAACGAATGCAGTGAAGGCTACGTGCTTACCGAGCGAACTTGCAAGAGGCGCTTGGTAAGAAATCGACGAAGACAACTTGTTGAAGTCTGTATTGTTCGGCTCTTTCAATCAATGACAAAAATGCCAAAAGGTGAGGTGTTGCAGTATGTCATGTGTGGTTGTCTGTTTCTTTTCCCATGGGAAACAGAAGACGACCACGAAGTGCGCTTTGCTGGGAAAAATAAAGGGCTTTGCCATCATAAGCGTGTTTTATTTATGTGGCCCAGAGGTGACCGCCGGAACCCGCCCCTTCTGCGCGCTAACTTTGCAGATTGCCTCCAATACCTGTCGCACGCATGTGCTAACCATCGGTTGTGCGATGCCGACGTGCGCCTCGTAACCAACGGCAGCTTGAAAGTCGCCGGTAGCAAAGAACCGCAGTGCACACAGCACCTGCCGCCGCACCGACAGCGTATTCGCACGCAAACCTCCCAGTTCGCGGGCGACTTCGTCGCACAGCCACTCCACCGTCTGCTTCTCCAGTCGAAAATGCGTCGAAACAGCTCGTCCGGCAAGTCGAACGCGTCTTCGTGCGCCCTCCTTCGCCGTTTCTCACGCTGGAGCAGCCGGCTCAGTCGTATCGCCACGTACACCGCCGCCATTTTCTGTCAAAAACGCAACGGTCAAATTGACCGCCTCGAGACTGTCACAAAAAAACTGTCAGTTAGCGCCTGCATAATTAGGTGTGCAACGTCACCACTTCTGCCACATCCGTGACGCAATCTGCAGCCACCCATGACGCAAAAAGGCAAAATGGCCGCCGGCCACGACCGACCAATAGGAGCGAGGCTTACTGACACCTTTTTGACAATTTTCCTAATTGACAGTTGCGTAATCTGGCCCCAGTTGTTCATTTCATATTTAAGAAGCGCTTACGAACACAGAGGACGAGACGAGACATGTAGAGTGGCATGTAGAGATCGACTTACCTACCGCCTGTGGCCACCATTACGCCGGACATGTCGTCCCTCTGGGTGTCTCGGGAGTTGAAGCCCCGGTTGTCACCACAGCAGCAGCTCACCGCCGACCCATGACGCGCTGCTACCACGCTTCCGGAGACTTCAAACCCGTCGTCCGCTGCGTCGGCTCCGACATCGCCTCCGCTGTGCACGAGCTCATCGCCGGCTTGCTGCACATCCAGGTAATCGGGCGCGGTATCACATTCGCCGTCACCTATGCAACTTTGCTTGTGGTTGAGGTCATCCTTGTCGTCAGTGTCCTGCAATAGGTCTTCCAGCATTCTGTGGTACGCAACGTGCGATAGCTGATCCGTCGCACTCATAGTCTTTAGCTGGCTGCCTGCTCTAGGAAGAGCTAGCCAAATCTTCGAGGTGGTCACAGCAGCATCCAACTTCCGGGTCGCTGTCAAACCAAGGCGCGGATGCCCGCAGTCGGTCGGCCACAGCCAAGGACCATGACGTTTCGGTAAGCACCGGCTTTCGTTAAGGCTACAGTATCACTCATTCAATGCAGAAGAAAAAAAAAGTGAATTCCTAAAGTCCGGTTGCTGGCGTCAGAACCCTTCCTTCAGTGCGGTAACAAATGCGGCGGCGCAAAACGTTCACGCCGGTTTCGTTGGGATATCCGCCCACTACGAGCTTCCGAGTTCGGTAAAGCGTCAGTCACTAAATGCCGGACGAAGGCCAACAGGGGCTAATGCAGTACGTACGCTGTCAGCTAGAGCGATTTGAGGGGGGTTCTGGGATTTCTTCGCCGATTGGCCAAGACGCTGGAAGAATCACCACTGGTGGCCGCGGCGTAAATGAGACAGCAGCTAAATCTGCAGGGTGCACTGCGGGAGCTTAACCGGCACACTGTCGGCTTGGTCTGGCCTGGATTGTCGAGTCATGCGCCGCAGGCATTCCTTGAGCTGTCGCAGCCTAACGAGCTCTCGGGAACGGGCGGTTCTCGAGAAATGCGAAGGGGTGGACAACCGTTTAATGGCAGATTCTGCTTCCTATATACGATCAGGGGGATTGTATTTATGTGCGGCGATAATAGGACGAAAAGTTCGAGACTTATGGCCGTCGTACGATCGTTTTTGAGCGGCTTTCGGTCGGCCCGTTCGGCGAACGGACCGCCTGTTTTCGGCCTCCGGGCGGCCGTGGGACGGAAATATTGTACGATCACTTTGGCGCTTGCGAGCGAGCCGGACGATCCCAGCATTCCGATTGGCGCGCCCAGGCAGTGCCTGTCGTGTCGCGTGCGGCGGTACAGGCATGTGCTTGTAGCAAAACACGCAGATATCTTGCAGTAGAAACTACCCGTATTAATTGCGGCGTACTCGAGACATCCCTTGCATCAACGTTATTTTTATTTTTTTTTCAGCCGGATTTTCGTCGAAGGTACATACAATCGTGGCCGGCTGTGATATGGCATGGATCTCGGTGCGACCGATACTATAACGGCTGTGAACCAATTCGTGACAAAACTTTGCAACATCGCAGGAGAGTCTGATCATAGCGATGTTGTGGGAAACGCTATGTGGACCATCTCTATCCAAGAGACCGAAAAACGCGTCACATCGCGATCGCGTACTCCTTATCGTTCGGTCGCTATGTTTTCACAACGGTCGACGATTTGCCAAAATAACAGAAGGCTGCCCCCTCTGAAAGGTACGCTACCCTCACGATTTCAGAACAACGACGAGATTCTTATTGCGAATTCTCGATCGGGTCAGGCCACAGTACAGGCTGCTAACAACCGTCCGTAATTATAACCGGGATAATCACATTTTTCAAATAGTTAAGATTACATATTTAAAAATTTTAGTCAGTTATTCAAAATTGCACACTGCAGTGTATTTTGCATTGCTGACAGAGAAAAAACATAATTGCACTTGCAGTCTTTCCTAAGCATTTGCACAGTAGTTTCACTTTAATATGTAAACAACCTCCTCCCCAGCTACCTACAGTCAGCTGACTGTTAATTGTGCATGCATTAAAAATTCACATTTTAGCACACTGCTGTCAAACACGAATGCAAATGCCCATAAGAAATTGTGACTTTTCCAGCTATTTGGAACAGGTAAAATCAGTTGTAAATAAAGCAGTTCTGAATTTTACAGAACAGTGACAATGCAACAATAGGGACTTATTTTTTGTTGTTTTTCAGTCCAATATTAAAGCCAAAATAGAAATAGCACTGTGTGGCTGCAAAGGAGCTTAGACGTGCATCACTTGGCTATAGTGCAAGGCTTTGTTCTGCACAGTGACAGCGGGCCAACAGGTACTCCTTTAGCATTCCTTCATGAGTTCATATTGCCGTTGCACAAGCCAGACTACAGCGCTGAAAACAAGTATGGGAAGCTCTGCTGAAGGCCATGTTATTGTTGCCATGTATAAAATAAGCTGGCTTATACTCGGTGCAACTTCAAAGCATTCTCAGATGTCGCTGTGAATGCAAAACAAAGTGGGTGCCTTTGTATTGCATAAAAGTCCACACATGTCTTTCTCATTACTATAAACATAATGAGATGTGGGAGCCAGTAAACTGGATTACAGGTAGAGGAAATGCAAGAACCAATTTGGAGGGTTTACATGGCAACAGCTCCTGGCTTAGGCTGGGAAAGAATACCTTGTATAGTCAGGGAAACAGGATATGATGACCATATAATCTGATTTTCTCGAGCAAACACCCAAGCAGAATTTGTAAAATTGGATTTCCAGTATGAGAGCTGTGATGTCGCACAATAAGATGAAATAAAAATTGAGCCATTAAAGTATGTGACAGGCATATATGTGTATGTTCTCTGATACAACTTTAAAGCAACGTTTAAGAGTTATTTTCACTCAATAGTAAAATGTAGACTGACTGAATATAAAGGTGACCAGTTCCCAACCTAGCCAGCAAAAATGAGCATTGCTAACTGTTAACTGATGTTTATACCACTCGACACGTGTTGAATTTTAGAGTGTGCTATTAGTTGCTGACTGCCAACATCTTCAGCAAAATATACCTACATCACTGCCAGTCTGGTTCTCAAAGAAAGAAATTAACTGAGGCATCGATAGGCATCAGAAATTTGGAAAAGACCAATTTGAAGTTAGACCGAAGAATGCCGAAAAAAACCCAGAAAACCAGTGATGGCTTTTGTCTTTACTGGTGTCTCTTTGCTGCAACTTGAAGTTGGCGGCTTTTGTACTTAAGATGAACCAACGGCCCTGTTAACACTATCCTGAATATGTAAAAGTCACATGCATAAACATGCATTTGTAGCATTCCCACTGAGCCAAGTTATGAAGGCGGTGTGTTGCTTAGCTGAAGAGACAATAAGAGAGAAGCACGAAGAAAAATCTGACACAGATATGCACAATAATGCATGCTTAGCTTTTCAGTGCACGGGTTCAGCTAGCTAGACCTAGCTTGTGCACAGTGTGCAAGTTAGCGTAAATGCAACTGTATACTGTCCGACAAAACTATTGTGTAAATCTGCCCCAGTATTACTTGAAATAGATTGTGAGGAAAGTTCTTACGCAGAAGAGAGCATTGTATTGGTTTGCCGAGCTGAAAAAGCGACTAATCACTTCATTAAAGGGACACTGAGGAGAACCCTATCAAAATTTTTTTGTTAGCAATATCTGATAGTTCGGCATTTCATGACTTTGTTGACGCTTGTCCGGGAGCGAAAGATGCATTTATTTCAAAGAAATTTGGATTCGAAGTTGAAAAATTTTTTTCCCGCCGCTCCGATTCAAACTCGAGAACTCTTATGACGACACGGAGAACTCTTATGACGACACAGAACGGAGTGACGTGAAACGTGACGTAAACGGAGACTCCGTGATTTCTGGCGGCTAGCGGTGCGGTCTAGCAGCTGCCGAAATGAAAGCTACCGCCGCCGCACGTTGAAGGCATCTACCGGGGGTCGCCACCGTCGCTTCGTTTACGTTTGCACCGGCGTCTTGCCAGCGTTACGATGGATCCCGTTCCCGAACCCGACGACGTAGTTCGCGCGAAAACTGTGGCCTGCATTTCAGCGACCTCAGCCCCACAGAGCGTGCGATGCTTTTGAGGGAGCACGGTTAGGTTAGGCACCGGCGGGTGGTTTCCCCCTTCCTCAGAGAGCAGCCGTTGCAAACTAAATATCATAACCCCAGTGCGGGGAGTCGCAAGGGGCCAGGACAAGGTCGGCGCCTTGCGCCCATCGGAGGCTGGCCGGGGCTTTGGGGCCAACGGATTGTGACTCCTTGAACGGCGCGGTTGCACGGCGCAGCAGGCGGCGTCGAGATCTCCCACGGTTGCAAGGGCCAAGTTATTTATTTATTTTTTGCCACAAAAAACAAATGGGTGCTCGAGGGCGGTCGCGTTTAAAGTCGGCGGCTTGAAACCAAAGCCGGCGCACGACGCTTCAACGGCTTCCGCTAGATCCAACGGGTCCACTGGATCTGGCTCTCTCGCCAACTTGCATGTACCTTCAGATATGTACTGTGAATGGATTAAAATAGCCGAGCTCGAAAAGAACAGCTCCGCCCAACTGCCGCAGCTATTGAATATAACGCGCACCTCGCCGCGGAGCCAAATCAGTCTGGCCGGGCCGGCGGCGGCTGGCGCACTCGGCGCGAAATAGATACATGCTCCAATCTCCCCGCCAGTGCGGTCAGAGTGCGCCGAAGCCGCCGAACGCGTCGGCGGTCAAGCGCAGTTGGAGTATAGAGGGTCTCGCTTTGACCGACGTGACTTCGCCGTGCAGGCGCGCGCGCGCGTCGCCGGCAGCATAAACGCGCCTTAACAGAGCCTGCGCTTAACCGCTAACCAACGTATTCAGCGTGCGGCATCCATGGGAGCCACTGAAACCCCCCGCCCACTCACTGAATAAAAGAAAAGAAGTCCGGTGCCGAGGTTCGGAATCGAACCAGGGCCTTCGGCGTTTGAGGCGGAAACGCTACCGCTCCGCCACGACGGCTCAAATTGCAGTTGTCAATAAAGGCGCATCTAGTGAATGCACTTTTCTGATGCAGAAATCTCCGCGCTCTCGCTAGGTATATCCTGGCCTAACAGAGCTAGGCCATCAGCAATTTTTCTGAACTGCCCTGTACCTTGTCTCCCGTCCCTAATAAACGATTTCCGTTGAGTAGTTTGAAGTTGACTGGCACAGCCGGGAATGTTTCGCCGGGCGAGCGTGCGAATACACAAGTGCTCTTTATACTGCGAACTGCCTTGTACGATCACCGACCATCGTGCCATCATAGCTTTTGATCGACCGTGGCGATCATCTGACAAGCCTTAACAGGCTCCTTCAAAGGTTAACTAACACTTGAAGCGGCACTTGGAGTTCCTCTGCTGTTCGGCGCTTGTAAATCGAGGCACGTCAAAAAAAAAAAATACCACGGGGCACGCAAAGCTCATAGACGCGAAGCGCCACAGCAAATCGAAACTCTCCTGGCCGCCTGTGGCGCCGCCAAGCATCGGTTTTCTTTGCTTCCAACATTCAGGTTGTATCTTGCCTGCCTTCCTTGTGTGATAAAAGTGCACTATTGGTTTTAAAACAAAACTTACTTCAATATTGGTCTGCGCAACCTACTTTTGTCAGCCTCAGAGATTCGCGATACCATGTAGGATGGAAAATTCCTCCAAGGTGGCGTTTCATGTCCTATGGCGTCACCACGCTTGTACTTGCGAGATTGGCCTGTGGTGGCGATACCTGTATTTTGGTTCTTGCTATTTTCTACCTTACAAGAGCTTTGTTTTCAGTAAGAGCGGCGTTTTTGTGATCAGGAGCTGGTATTCTATCGATACAAGCCAACTTCAATTTCTCCTCAGTGTCCCTTTAACAGATTATTAACTTAAGATTTTGCAGTAAGGGTCTATGCTATAGGTGGAGTTCGTGAGAGAAGATGGTTGGACGTGTTGGTACGGCAGAACTTTGTCATAACGCGGAAGAAGGAGACAAGGTCAGAAGAAAGGTTATCGAAGCGACTGCAATAAAAAGAAAAACCTTTTGTGAAATTAGCATTAGGGCTCAATTTGCTTGATCGCCGGTCAAGATTACCTGTTTTTATACTTCCGCTCGGGTTTGCCTTGTTGGTCGCGTTGCACAATTGTCAGTGTGTGTGTGTGTGTGTGTGTGTGTGTGTGTGTGTGTGTGTGTGTGTGTGTGTGTGTGTGTGTGTGTGTGTGTGTGTGTGTGTGTGTGTGTGTGTGTGTGTGTGTGTGTGTGTGTGTGTGTGTGTGTGTGTGTGTGTGTGTGTGTGTGTGTGTGTGTGTGTGTGTGTGTGTGTGTGTGTGTGTGTGTGTGTGAGAGAGAGAGAGAGAGAGAGAGATTCCCGGGCATTTTTTCGCGCGTTGTGTTTTCTGCTTTTCCGGTGTTAGCCGTTATTGGAGGGGGACAGGTAGCAAGGACGGGCAGGTAGCAAGAAGGCGTGGAGAAGGCCTGTAGAGGGTAAAAACATAAGCAGCAGAAGTTGCACTCTAAGCACGAAGACGCCTATATGGGAGTAAAAAGGATAGCTGGCGGGTCCTCACACTACACACACACACACTATTCTACATACTCTACACACTCTACATACTCTACACACTCTCTACAACACACTCAATTTTATAAAAGTGCTCTAAACAGAAAGGTCTAAAAAGGGAGTAAGCTGTCCTGTAGCGCACTCTTTTATAACAAGGAGCTAAGCTATAAAGGGGGCTAGAGTACATTTCATTATCTTTTTACTACCATACAGGCGTATTCGTGTATAGAGTGAGGGAGTGAAATTGAAATTGAAAATTGGTTTTGGGGGAAAGGAAATGCTCAGTATCTATCTCACATATCGGCGGACACCTGAACCTAGAGAATAGCTTACTCCCTGCTTGCTTCTTTCAGTTTAGAGTGTAACACGGAGCTGACGAGGAGGCATGGCGAAAAGACGAGGTTGGGTGGCTGCATTAGTCTCGTTCACATTGGCCCGACAGTGAAGCCAACCTAACTGCGTTTACGTGAACCCACCCCATCGGGCGACGACTGCGGCAAGCGTCTCACGTCGAGGCAAACAAAGCGCAGACAGCATCCAGTTAATAATAATAATAATAATAATAATAATAATAATAATAATAATAATAATAATAATAATAATAATAATAATAATAATGGTTTGGGGGAAAGGAAATGGCGCAGTATCTGTCTCATATATCGTTGGACACCTGAACCGCGCCGTAAGGGAGGGGATAAAGGAGGGAGTGAAAGAAGAAAGGAAGAAAGAGGTGCCGTGGTGGAGGGCTCCGGATAATTTCGACCTGTTTCCGCCAGCCTCCCACAGCACTGGCCCGGAGAGGGAGGGGACGTCGGGAAGGATAAGAGAATGTTGTGTCCTTGCTCGTTGCTCAGCGGTTATCCGTTGAGGGACGGCGCTGAGGCTTTTTCCTGGTGCTGGTGTCAGTGAATGTCCTGGACTCCGCGTTGTGCCCCTTCGTGCTGCTCGAACTGTCTCGATGCCCCACTGTATGTGCGACATTCCGGCGGGCAACGATTCTAACCCCCGCCCCTTTTGTTACAAGCTTTTCGTTGCAAACGCAACAGTTCCTCTATCATCGCCCTATTCTTATCTCTGATGGTGCGGGTGAACGCATAGCGCTTTTCTCCCTTTTGTGTCCTCTAGGAATTTCCTATGTTTCGCAAAAGCCATTTCGGACGCTCCGTACGCGATCGTTCTCCGCTTTGAGTACATGCAAGATAAGCGAGCCGGAGCTGCAGCGACAGTGCGCAGTGGAGGAGGAGCAGTGCAAGTCCAGTAGTGGCTTTGTTTTTATACCCGCCTCCTTATCGGCGCCTCCGGACGTCACCGACACGCGATAAGCGGTCGCACCTCGCTCGGCGCTAGACTTTTCTTCGAGCGGTCGCACAACTGTCGACACTCGCGAAAATGCGCCCGACGTCTCCAGCGCTGCAAGTTTTTGTCCTGCCCTTGCTGCTACTTTTCGGTGAGTGTGTCTTATCGTCGAGCGCTGTCGACCGCGTTTACTCTTTGGGATACTGAAACTCCGAGCTGTACTCGTGGCAGGTGGGACAAGCAGTAAAGACCTCCATGTTAACTATGGTGAGAGCGGTTCATAAGTGTTCGAAATGAGGACAACTGGCAGAATTGCTTGTGTGTGTCTCGATCGGTCAGATGATGGAATCAGTTCTTATTCACTGCGCCACCGCACCGGCATTTTCACCCTGTTAGTGTGCAAGAGTAGTTAGCCTCCGTTGTGTGTGACCTGCCGCCGTGGGTCAGTATCTATGGCGTTCGCCTGCTGGGACCCAAGTTCGCGGGAGCGAACGCCAGCCGTGGCGCTCTTATAAAAATAGTCTATAGGCAGTCTATAGACTTCTTATCGAATATATTGTCCTTCTATAGATATCTCGTTTTGTCTATTCATAGTCTATAGACTGTGTGTAGCCAAAAGTCTACTAAAAGTGTACGGCCATAAATGGACAGATTGTCTATAGACTGTTCATAGGATTTGTATTGCCTATAGACTGTTCTGTAGGGTTTGTCTATAGAGAGTCTATAAACTTTATAGACGGAAGTCTATGGACAGTCTGTAGACTGTGTAAAGAAATTTTTGTAAGGGCGGACGCATTTCGATAAAGGAGAAACGCAGAAGACATCCGTGTGCCCGTTAAAGATCCCTAGTGATCGAAATTATTTCGTAACCCTCCTCTGCAGTGTCACTCATAGCTCATGCGCTGCTAGGGGCGTTATTCCGGACAAAGCATACCATATCACACCGGACCATACCATGTCATCTCTGCTGTGTGGACGCTGCTTGGGTACAGCCGCGCTCTGTAACTTCTTCGCGCAGTCGTCTCACAGACCTCGTTGCTTGCGCTGGTCACACCCGTAAACTCTCATTACCTTTGCCCTAGTATGAACGACCGCCGGCTTTCTCGCTTTGCAGAGGTGTCCGCCTTATTTCCCATAACATGATGGCAAAACGCTCTATGAAACTAGGCTCGCTTTGGAAAGACATTTTTGTTACGTTTGGTTGTGGACATGTATTATAACTGGTACTGCAACGCCAATCAAGTATCTTATGGAAATGATGGTTCTTTGAATACTTACATTACGTATGCATTGCCATAACCTTGCCATAACCAGCAAAACAATGGCTAAAACGTTCTAGCGCACCTCGTTCGGATTTGGCCTCACCGTATAAATCGGCGACTATTTTTTTTTTTGGTACGGCATCGCTGCCGACTTCCGTACTGACTGTTGATACAGGACGAGCGCGGTATTGAACCAACACATCGGCGGATTCCATCTACGAGAAATATGAGGCAGCAATGTGCACGAGGTGGCAGATAGTTGGTAGGAACGTTTATACGTTTATACCTGCCTTCCTAACTCATTAGTAGGCTCAAGAACTGGGGCTGGGGCGACAGCCTCATCTCACCAGGAAGTAGTGTACTGAAGAACCACAGCGACCTTGCTGTGGTTGCCAACCCTTGATGGTTTGCAATTGGAGGTTTTAAAAAAAATTGAGGTGCATGTGCGACCGCAAATAGATCCGCTTCTATCCTAAGCCTTGTCGCTTTTAGCACTTTAAAGGAATACCGAAGCGTAACAAGGTGTAGCGATAAAAGTGATATCATCCCATTGCACTCTGTATTGCTTCTGACTGTCGGGTGCACATGGCTGGCGCCAGTCTTGCAGCCATGTTCCAACAGCTAAGTCAGGAGACCTCAGCTGTCACACTATCTCTGGTCTAAGCACTCCTGACTGAAATTTACATTGTCTAGTACTTTGCTGTGTCGAGCGTGCTTTGTCCGATTTCGGGCATAAATTATCTGCTTGAGACGCACATAATATTTCTGTTCTTCCCTTCCCACCCCCTGCGGTGTCACGGAATAACGGCGGCAGCTGTAAAATAGTAAACGTGCTATATATACCACTGTTCAGCCACTCGAGACGTCAGCGTCAATACCTCACACAGCGGCCGGATGGAAGCCAGCAGCGTCGTATCGTTGTCATGGCAATAGTATCCACAAAAGAAAAACTTCATCGCGGAGCGATATTCGAACTACTTCTGGCAAACAGAAGTGAGCAGCTTCATTTCATGGTGCTTCAGACAATTAGGCAAAGGGCGCTACCGCTCGCTTTGTGTACATACTTGTGCAGGAATGAACCATATTTATACATAACTTCTCCTACTCTCACCAGGTTCGCTGGAGTAGTTGAAACCGAAAGTGATCGGAGTTTCCTAGCCTTGGTAAAGCTGCGATGTGCTTCGTTTCTTAGGGTGCGCTGCCTCTTGCCACGCTTGTGAACACAGTTCTGAAGGAGCCCGCATATTTCACTATTGGTTGCAGGTTGAGTACCGAGTGCATTCCTCTTTCCTCCGTTCTGGGCTTGATTTTAGTGTTCTTCGTTCGACACAGCGTTAGGGCAGCAAACACTGAACATGCGTGCAGTGCGCACTACAAGAAACTGCAGCAAGTGATGAAGGGCCAGAGTAATAATAATAATAATAATGGTTTTTTTGGGGAAAGGAAATGGCGCAGTATCTGTCTCATATATCGTTGGACACCTGAACCGCGCCGTAAGGGAAAGGATAAGGGAGGGAGTGAAAGAGGAAAGGAAGAAGGAAGTGCCGTAGTGGAGGGCTCCGGAATAATTTCGACCACCTGGGGATCTTTAACGTGCACTGACAACGCACAGCACACGGGCGCCTTAGCGTTTTGCCTCCATAAAAACGCAGCCGCCGCGGTCGGGTTCGAACCCGGTAACTCCGGATCAGTAGTCGAGCGCCCTAACCAGGGCCAGAGCGAGGAAATCGCTATATGTAGCGAAATCCGCGAGGGCGAGGCTATCCATGCCGTTCTCACTCTATTAACGCGACAGCGTTAAGGAACCCGTGTCGCAGAAAAGTCGGTGTCGTCGGCGGCGTTGGACGTGAGCGAAAAATGGCGCATCTCGGTGGACACCGGAACCACACCGCAAGGGAAGGGATTTTCCTTTCCATACGGCGCGGTACGGGTGTCCAGCGAGAATTGTGAGACAGGTGTCATTTCCTTTCCTTAAAAGCAATTTTCATTTCATTTTCCTTCCCTTACGGCCCGGTTCGGGTGTCCACCGAGATATGTGAAACAGGCGTCTTTTCCTTAAATTGTCCAACGGGCCACGCGTCGCGCCGAACGGGTGATGGCGTTCCGTGCACCCTTTGGCAACGCTGCAACACGCTGCCGCGTCTCACTCTTAAAGACGAAGCTTAAGCATGCTTCAATTTTTTTTTGCTTGTGCGTATTTGTGTGTCTGTGTGCGAAAGGGGGAGGAGTGGGGATGTCTGTGACGGGCGCGCATTTTTTTGCAGAAGTACTTCGCCGAACGCTCCGTTTTACCTATAGGCTTTCTGACGGGCTATTTGGCGCATGTTTAAGATAGTGCGCTTTTATCCTGTAGTCTCTACCCCCTTTTTTCCTGTGAACATCTATTTATCGCACAGGCTTTGAAAAGAAAGAAAAGAAAAGGCCCGTTTTACGTATTGTCAGGTCACGTTCCAGATAGTGTTTTACCGGTTCTAGAGCGGGTCAGCGTTCTCGGCGACATGAAAACAATGACATTCTTTTCCGGCCGTAGACCAGCACTGCCTCGTATCCTTCACACCAGTTCAGCGTCCTAACGCTCAAATACTGATTGAGGAAGTAGATAGCATTGCTTTCGATAAGCAGGTAAGATGTGAACTATTGTGCTCTGTCACTATCGGCAGGCGAACAAACAGGGAAGGAAAACAGCGATACGATGCTCACCAGCCAGCGGCTGTTTTGTGCCGGCCTCTCCTCAGCTACAATAATGGGAGTGGCCTAGCAGTCTTGTCTCCGTTTTGATTGCCAGTGCCTTGCTGGTGTCATTTTTTTTTTCGTGGGTACTGTACAAAACAACTTTTCAAACCAGGATCCCTTCACAGCTCACACTTTTCTTTGATTCTTTCTTTCTTTCTTCCTTTCTCTATTTCTCTATCTCACTTTCTTTCTTTCCTGCTTTCTTCTTTCTTCATTTCTTTCTCTTTTATTTTCCTTTCTGTTCTTTTTTCTTCCTGGCTTCGTTTCGCACTTTTCTCTTTTCTTCTTTACATCAATTACTGTGCCTTCAGGCTCCCCAGAAATTACAGGAGAAAGTGAAGAAACTAAGATAATAAAATAAACACAGCCTAAAGCAAGAATTTTCGTCAACTATCCTGTGTAGAGCCTTGTTTGCAGCATTGAACCCACCTATCGTGCACTGCCCTCAGCCGCTCCCCTAAACGTACACGCTGATCAGCTGCCGTTTATTGTTCGTCTCCCTTCAACTTCCTACCTCACACGTTTGTCATATAATGCAGGTCCAGCAAAGGGCCCGTGGGCAGAAGTGACATCATGGAGAAGAAAAGAAAGTGTACAAAGCATTATATATGAATGAAACCAGCAATGCCTCAAGTAAATCTATCAGAGCTTTCAAGTAAATCTATCAGATCTGTTTGTACCGCTGTTCTAAATTTCCTGATAAAATCTCACCGACTGCCTTGCTAAGTGTTCCTAAATTTTTTTATCAATTATTACATTTTGACTTAATCATTAATATTTAATTCCTATATTTATTATTATTCTTATAATTTTGAAATCAAAACTCTCATCCCTTTTCTGTTCATGAGGAAGAATTCACCGGTGTTGCGCTCCCAGGTGCTTTTCCTTTTTATTAACTCCGTTCAGGTGAATAGCCACCCGATTCTTGGCCGATCCCCCAGCGTGGGTATGTGCCATCTTTTGATAGGCTAACAACAACAACAACAACAACAAACCAGCAAGTCAACGAACTACTTGTTCCAAAGTGTCAGCGTTATAAAGGGGTCACATTGGTAAATGATTTCACTTGTTTAAGGCATTGCGAAAAAAAAAAGAATATTTGAAACAGTTCCTTCTTTCAAAGTATGCTATTAGAGAATCTATTAGCCTATTTGTTGGTGGGTGGACATTAACGCCGTTAGGCGCACATGACGAGACTTACTAAGTCTTACCCTTGAGTAAAAAGTCAAATTTCAACATTTCGATTTGGCGCCAAACTTACAGGCTGTTAGTCACGCCCATACGTAAAATTTTCTTACGAGTGAATGACGCGGCGTTTAGAAAATATGGACCGCTCAGCTTTCAAATCAATCCTTTTTATGTTGAACTTGGCTGTTGATGCCTGCCCTACCTTCTAACATATTCCGTGCGAAAAGGGGGAAACGTTCATGGAACGCGTAACCTGGCGCAGCGTCGTGTTCGTGCGCGGCCCACCAGCGCCTACAGCGGCTACAGCGGGGTCGGCGTAGCCTGAGCTGCTTCCAGTGCAGCTGGCTGGCCGAACAGCAGGTGAACACCAAGCTCGAGAGGTATTTCACAAAGCGGTGGGAGAAGGCGTACGGCCACGTGGAGCACGCCATCGACAACCCGTTCAAGCCACCACTGCTGGGCAAAGATGCGTTCTCCGAGCCGCCCACCAGGGCGGATCTTGCGTCGTCGCGCTGCGGCAACTGCACCAAGGCGGACGGCGCCTGCGCACGCTGGACCTTCTACGGGAACACGGGTGCGTAACACGGGAGCAAGGATTTTTCGGCTATTTCGACAGTCTCTAAACCATGCTGCTTTATCAAGTGACTGGAAGTCGGTACGCGTCATGTTTTTACTTAAGAATAGGCCATGCAGCAACGTTCACAACTACAGACCGGTATATTTAACAAGTGTCCCCTGTAAAGTAAGGGAGGATATAATTTATTCTTCTATAATGTCATATATTGAAAAGCATAATCTTCTAAACGACAGACAGCGCGTATTTTTTCGCGCATTTTTCTGTGCTGCACAAACGCGGGTCAATGACATCGTAGTCAAAATCAAGTGGAAGAAATGCGAGGCGGACACAAAACGCTTGCTTTGGACCTGCCCCTCTTTGTGTGGTATCCGGCAGAAACAGCTTCTAAGGTGCGGGCCGCCCCCAGGCCGTCCACCAGATGTTGAATTGAATTGGCTGCTGGGGAAAGGAAATGGCGCAGTATCTGTCACCAGATGTTGAAGAATGGATTTTTGGACCCCACCACCGGATGCTACTGGACATTCTTCGAGAGTCCTTTGTGTACCTATGTTGGCAAATGCTTTATGCCAGCACTCACACTGTTGCAAAAAAAAAAAAGAGGAAGAAATGGACTTGGGCTGGGCATGTAATGTGAAGGCAAGATAACCGCTGGTCCTTAGGGGTAACGGTGTGGATTCCAATGGAAGGCAAGCGTACTGGGGGGCGGCAGAAAGTTAGGAGGGTGGATGAGGTGAAGAAGTTTGCGAGCGTACGGTGGCCGCAGCTGACAAATGACAGGTTTAATTGAAGAGACATGGGAGAGGTATTTGCCGTGCAGTGGGCGTAGTCATGCTGCTGCGGCTAGTGATGATGATGATGATGACACAGCTGGTGGAGTCTACAGATGACTTAGTTCTGGCTACTGACTAGCATTTAGTTGTTGACTGTGCTTTCTTGAATTTTCGTGAGGCGTTCAGTGTCGTTGCGCACGGCTTACTTGTATAGAAACTTAGAGCTTGTAATTTGGATGTAGATGTGGTCAAATGAATTGCAAATTATCTTTCTTTCCGGCAAAATTCTGTGATTCTGAACGGTTTTTCTTCGATTAATGCCCCAAACACTTCCGCTGTACCTCAGGGATCAATACTGGGGCCACTCTTATTCCTACCATATCCTAATGACATTACAGATGTATTGTTTCTAATGTTTTCTGACGACTGCGTTTTGTGCAGACCAGTCATTGACGACTTCAGTGAAAATGAAGTTTAGCAGAATGATTTGGAGGTGATGGCAACTCAGTGTATACGTTGGCAGATCATTAAATGTGAGAAAATGTATTCATGTCCCCTTAACAAGGAAACACTCTTACCAAGAGCACACATATCGAATCTGTGACGCCAATTTAGCCCCACTTTAGGAATTCAAATACTTAGGTCTTTTTTTTCCCCCTTCGCATTGGCAATGAATTAGGCACAGTAATCACTTAAGGAATAGAGCGGCTTCGGTTATAGGTTTGTTGGCGCGAAATTTCAGTTCCTGCCCAATGGCTTCAAACAGCAATTGTATTCACACACGAACGATCAATATTTGACTACGCATACGCGTATTGGAACTCTTACGCATTAGAGCTAATCACCGAACTATAAAAAAATACAGAACAGGGTTGCCAGGTTTTTCATTGGAAACTATAATAGAAAACTCAGTACGACAAAGGTTTAACATATACTTTCCTGTGGCTGGACTTAAACACTTACAAAAGTAATCTGCGAATAAACCTTTACTTTAGATTATGTTATTCTGAAACTGACATTAGTCGCGAGAAATACATAAAGTCACCTTCGCATATGTATCTCAAAGAAATGATCATCCTCCGGAGTTCAAAGACCTCGCTTTTAACGGTGACATTTTTCGGGTTTTTTTTTCTTCAGACGCCGTGTGCCACGAATCTTTTTCCGCCTGTCGTTGCAAGAATTACATTCGTTGGCGTTTTTTTACCACCATTTGGGTGTATAAATACCTCTTATAACCTCTTGTTTTCCGAAGAAATCCGTTCTGCTGCAATGCCTGAATGCGGTGGATGTACTGAATAAATAAATAAAAATGAAATGCCTGTTTATGGCCTTCATCAAAGCTCGGTGAGGCCTGTAAAAAGTGTATTTAAGACATTTTTATTCTCAGGTTTGGTGGGCGACAGGAGGCTGTCGTGCGGTAATCCTGTATCCAGGCAGGCATCATATTGTTTGGAAGGTCGGTACCAAAATCTCCAACTGAGGAGCTGGTATTCGACCAGGAGCAGGCATTGCGCTTCCGTTCAGCCGCGCTAACTAGAAGTCCAAGGCCTACAGGGCGATGGGCTTGCACCATGCCTTCTCAGTAGCCGAGACGCTACGTGAAGTGAGGCGATGTGAGGAGTCCGCCATGTTGTCTGCGGAGCAATGGTTGCCTGTGGGGGACACCTTACAGCGGTCGTTACGCGATTCCATTCGTACGATATGTGGGGGCGGGTTAATACTTTACTGGAAGCGACCAGTACTTTCGTACGGCATTCTCATCACGTGGCTCCATTGAGCTGTTTGGATTTTTAATTTGAAAACATTGAACTCTCTTTGTTTAAGAAGAAATTAATCTTTTCGAAAGGCCGGTTCTTGCAGGCAAGAGAGAGTGAACCCGACGGTTATTTCCGGAACGACGTCGTAACAAGCAACGACGCATTCAAGCAACTTCTGAAATTTTGATGCAATACGTTGGGTAACGGTCCAGCCTAGTAAGCACAAACTTGACTTGGGAGCCGGAGGAAAGTTTCCATCAGCTGACCAATATTTCGACAGGAGGGTTTGTATTCGCCCATCTTGTCGTGTTGTTGAGGACTTGTCGCCTAGGCAAAGACAGGTCATCTTGTCGTTACTTAGTAACCGGCATGAGGCTTTTCTCGAGTTGTTTCTCAATTCAAGTTGGTCCGTTTTAGATTTCTTTTTTTCCTTCTTTCTATCTACTATGTGTATCCGCTCCATGTGAAATGAGATTACACAGTCCACCTGCTGTGACCTGCTGCGTTGCTGTTTGCATTGAGCCGTTTGCTGAAATGCAGCAGGTTTTGAGAGCACAGCCTATATAAGACGGTGAATTAACGTGCTTTGCATCAGATGCATTTTAGTAGCGGACGCTTGTATCATGCAAGCAAGCTAATCATTGGAATCAGTGCATCACCTATTGTTTCTTGAGGCATGTGACAAGGCTTGACTGGTCTCTCCGTGTCCCCATTTCATTTCCGTGATCACAGGTCAGCCGGTGAACGTGACGTGGATGTGCGTGAACAGTCTGGCAACGGGATGTTTCGTAGAGCACATGGCCAACCAGTTCGTGAAGGAGGTCTGCCTGTGCGCTGACAGGCATCACTGCAACGTCGGCTCACAGGTGGCAGTACTCTCCCTGGCAGCCGTGTTCCTCTGGGCGACGTCGTCTGCCTTCGCTTGGACGTTACTCTCTTGACATGGAAGACAGTCGGTGCACCCTGCGGAATGGTGCGGTCTCCGCACTGATCAGTTCGCATGCTTGCTTTAAGCCTCTTAATGCTTGGACTGGCATGATGACGTGCTTGATGTGCATAACCGCACGTATTGCACGGTCGACGTAGTACGTGGCTGCTTTAAAGGATACACAAAATTTGTTTTCGCTTTTTTACGCGTATTTGTAGCTCGGCTACTCCGTTGCTACGGAGCGCAACGAAACATAACCGATAACGCCATATGTTAAGGCCACTTTCGGTTTATAATGCGAAGGCTATCTTGAGTGTCGTGCATTGAAGGGTCCCTCGGCACATCAGCTGCGAGGACCCACAAGCCTCTAAGGCGGCAGCGGCATGCTATGTCTCCAGCATCCACCGTCTGCAGGTCACTTCGTGTTCATTATACCCATGGTGGAAAGAAAGAATCAAGGAGAGGCTGTTACGTAACATTTTTTGAAGCCGGATGGGAAGGGCTCCCCCCTGCTCCACTCCCCCTACTTTGCCGCCGTCTAAGCCCGCTTGCGCATGCGCAGAAGACAATGCAGCAGACGACGCCGCTGCGGCCACCGTTACTATTAGCTGCGCCGTCGGGCAAAGACTTCCAGTAGTCCTTGCGAAAGCGCACGACTTCCGGCACACTTTTTGGCGTGCAGTTCAGACGAGGCCCTCTCCTGAGTTTTCCCTTCCTCCGTGGTTATACCCTTTTCTCTTCTTAGGCCTCAGTATATGTATTTCTGGCCATGCTGGGCTGGCTGACAACAATCTATACCACCCCCTCGAGCTCACTCGTGACTGATCTTCTGCACCAGCGCCCGTCTCATATCCAGCCTTCCTGTGCCTTTCCCGCCAGTGATCTGGATCCTTCTGTCCCAGCTACCCCTCAACCCAGGCTACCCTGGAACACTGTCCCTTCTAGTGCCCAATAGGTCTGCGAAATCACCCCTTCCGTATACTCCCCTGTATCTGGAGTTCGTGGCTGGCGTCAGATACCTTGACGACTAGTGCGCCCTGGTGCTAATCAGCATACAAGTTCTTCTCAGCGCGTCATCTGTCGCTTGTTAATGAAGTTATTTTCTCTGTGTGTGTGTGTGTCCCTGATCTCCGCACTCTTCGGCACCTGCCGGGTAAAGTCTCACACGTTGAAACTTTTTACTTCAGCCTAATACATGCTGTGCCGAACGAGACACGAATAACAGTAACCACAGACATGCATCTGTTTTCGATTTTTGCACGCAGTCTCACAATTACAGCGCCGTGGCTGTTTGCAATGCTATCACGGAAGACACTGGGGGCAGAGCAGGCTGGGTGATGTAGCGAGCAGTCGATTTGAGGCCAGTTGCTGTGGTGCTCCGGAGGACAGGCCGTGTTTAGAGCCCCTAGCGGAATCAAGCACGCACTCATGTGAACCGAATGACCTAGTGCTCTGAACAGGGCTTCAGATTTTCCTAGTGGTGCTTTGCGGCTTTTAATGCGAGAGCATTAAAAGAAATGAAGATGAATTGCAGCCTGGATCGTAAGTGTTTGGAACGCGCTTCGTCAATTTTGACCAATTCGCCAGCGATTGTCTGCAAAGCCATCGCCGCAGCTTTGATGCGCGTGCTGGTTGCCGCCATCTGATAGCGCACTCTTCATACCCGTAATCGGTTACCTTCGCCGAACTCAGGGGTGGCAATCTGTACACATGGGACCCAATTGCGGGCGATGGTGGCATTTATAGCCGACACAGGTCTGCATATGTACTAGACAGATGTTTCCGGGACGCGAGTTCTAGGAAAAACGTTTTTTGCAGCTCAACCTCGCTACTCAGCCTCCTGATATTGCGATGAAAGGCAGGAGCATTTAGGCCTTTAGTGCCTTCATTCATTATCAGGCGATTGAGTAGCGAGGTGCGGCTACAATGAACGTTCTTCCTAGCACTCGCATCCCGGAAACTTTTGTCCCAAGTAGCACATATAACTGTGTTATACCGAAGGGCACATTTACGCAATTAAAAAAATTCCGGTTGCATTATAGCGGTCGTCACACCAAAAACCCGCCAACGCCCGGTGTCACGAAGTTCGCTGGCTCATTGAGAGAAGTGACGTGATCACACCCTGCCCTAATGGTCCACACTAATTGTTTGACAGAGCTTGTCACGTGCCATTGTAACGTCATCACAACCTGTCCACCGTGGCAGAGTCGTTACGCTAAACCCCGCCGATGTCCGGTGGCAGGAAAGTTTTTTACTGGTTGATAGAGGTGATGTGACCTTGTGACGCCACCACAACCTGCCCTTATAAGCCACCCGATCGGTCGAGAGAGGTCATGTGAGCTTGTTCTGTCATCACAACGGGCCCACCTTGGCAGGTGGCAACTTAGCCACCATTTTATGTAACAGGTCACCATTAAAAATTGATTGATCAAGAGAGGTCATGTCACCTGAGACAACCCTTCCACCGGGTTGTGAGCAAACTAGATTCTAGACAGCAACCTATAGATAGAGAATCGAATTTAATAATACGAAAACAGCGTGATATATGCAAATTTCGGCACTGTGACAGCATAGCGGAGGCCGGCTACTGCAGCTAGCAGTTCGAATATGGCGACAATTGCAGGGGAACTTACGCAAACACGCACAGAAGTCGCAACAGAAGCTGCGACAAATGCGAGTTCTAACGCTGTCGCATTCCACCCTTAGAGGCAAACTCCGTTTTTTTTTTTTAACATTTTGAGTTGACCATTACATCATATGCCTTATTGTCTCATCGCTCCGGTAGAAAAAAAAAACATTTTTTGTAATACCAAGTAGAAGCATCTAAAAAGACAAAAACCAGTTAATCAAAGCCAAATCGTGGTTTCTACCCAACGATGACGTCACGGATGCTGTCACAAAGCCTATAGAGCGGTGGGACAAAATATAGTAAGTAGAGAAGCCTGGGAGACCCTACCGTCCAGCGACGCACCATCCATCCGCGGACATGTGCTGTCGACACCCGCTGCCGACACGCTCCTGCCGACAGGTCCTGTACACGCCACTCATGAGACAAGAAATGCTTTCGCAATAAAACGGTTTTCGTTGACCAGAAGGCGTCTGCCCTCAGATACATCTCGGCTTGGCGTGCGGATTCTCCAGGAGACTTTCCAACAAGCGGTGAAGTTTTGTGGCCCACGTTCTCGTGATCTGTGCTTGTCTTTGTCGTGGCAATGCGTTCGTCTCTGGCGGAGTCTAAATAGCGCCTTTACACCGAGGAGGAAGGCCCTATTTAAACCCTGCCAACGTTGAGCGGTTTTCCCAGACGAAGACAACTCGTCTTGTCGAAACGTTGACAAGCTCCCTGGTGCTTATCCCTCCCATGTTCACTTTGTGTTTGCAAGAAACCCATTTGCCTGTAAGCCTTCTCCCTACCAGGGCAACAACAAGGACATCCAAGTCTAGTTTCTTTGGACATTGCTTTTAATTTTGAGACTGCCATGGGATATTGTAAGCTACTGTAATGAACATCTTGTTTGAATGGTATAATCATCCGATACATAGTAAAATCTTATATAATTGGTTTTTTGGGGAAAGGAAATGGCGCAGTATCTCTCTCATATATCGTTGGACACCTGAACCGCGCCGTAAGGGAAGGAATGAAGGACGGCGTGAAATAAGAAAGGAAGAAAGAGGTTCCGTAGTGGAGGTCTCCGGTATAATTTAGACCACCTAGGGATCTTTAACGTGCACTGACATCGCACAGCACACGGGTGCATTAGCGTTTTTCTTCCATAAAAGCGCAGCCGCCGCGGTCGGGTTCGAACCCGGGAACTCCGGATCAGTAGACGAGCGCCCTAACCACTGAGCCACCGCGGCGGGTACATAGTAAAATCTTGCTTTTAAAATTCGTCCTGCACTTCTACGAAGCAGTTAGACTTGCAAATAAGAACATTGGGGTGTGTTTTTGGCCTTAAGTAGCGGAAAACTTCAAGTGTCCCAGGGGGTGATCTGCGCATATATTGACTGTTATGGTGCAGTCTTACCATATGCGAAAAATTGCGGCTCTAACAACTTTCCGTCTGAAAACGCACTTTTCCAGAATTTATCGGCATGGGTAAATCTGCAGAAGCGCACCATGGGGCAGCGGGCTGCGTTCCTAATTTTAATGGCCGCCACCATGGATTCGAGAAACCCAAACTACGCCGCCATTTCGTATTCTGATGTCATACTCACAGAGTTCCACCTCTATCCACCATATTGGACTGTAACGTCATTCTTGGCACTCGGCAGGTGGTTGTTCCTACAATGATATTGTAGATGGCGCTACAAGTCTTAATGCGATATGTGCTGTTTTCTAGTTGCTGCCACAGATGGCGATGTGATCTCAGGGTGGTAGGAGACCCCACGAAATCTCTAAACGTGATGAGTAAGAGCTTACGCTCTTAAAATTTTGAAAATTGGAAAATTTTAAGACACTGTTATGGAAATATTGAAGGTAATACATTCTTCTGACATGTAGCGAAATTTCCTCTTAAAGTGTTTCCATCGATCGCATCGAACATTTAAGACTGCCACAGAAAACCAATGGGGAACACTTTTGACGACAGCAAAATGTTAACAGAAGAAAAAATACAAGACTGCCGTCGGGTGATCTGTGGATATATTGACTGTTATAAAGAAATCTTACATTATATGAAAAAAATTGCGTTCATAAACTGTTTCCCGCTCAAAAGTGCTTTTGCCCAGCATTGTTGGGTATGAAATCCGAAGAACGGACTATTACCTTCAATATTTTCGTGCGTACCTTACAATTTTCCAATTTTCAAAATATTTATCTAATAATGCTGGGCATGCTTCAGCAAGGAGTCTCGATATCGTTCGCATTTCGCCTCCATAATCAAACCGCCATAATCATAATCGAGAAGTCAAACCGCCCAACTCGTGTTTAACGGCAGAACGCCGCCACCACAGAGCCACCGTGTTATTGACAGTAGGTAAATAGTATTAGTAGCTTGCGTGGTTTAGTTTCGCAGTTGGAACTAACGCCACAGTGCGAATTATGCAACGCGATTATCCTATATATCGCGTTCTGTGGCAGCGCTTAAGTTACGCAGTGTTCCCTAGGTTCAATTAATTCAGCCGTCACCGGCACGCAGCCAAGATGGTGGAGCGCTGATTCCCTGGGAGGGAAACATTGACGTCGCGAGGAAAGCCAAAGTATAAATAAAGAGAAGTGAAGCAATAGGCACCCGCTGACCGTGATCGATAAGTGCTTACGAATCAGGCCAGATAACGAATGCAATTGCTTAACATGTACCTTCGATTTCACTATTTTTTGCACGCAGCTATATTCCTCCAAGGTCTGCTACCTACAGGCTGCCTTCATTAGCATTGAAAATTGCTCACCAGCTGCGTTATGCGGGTTGCGAGGAGTGAAATCGACGTCAACCAAGCTTACGTCACATGGCCGAGTTAAAGGGAGAAAGTGACTGCATGCCCTATACGCTGCCGTTGCAAATTATGCAATATGCATCGATCTCTAGCCAAGAAAAACTGTTTATACCACTTTAATTACGAACGCAGGCCTTTCGGCTCGTCATCCGCGGGAATCGGGCTAGTTACGCAAAACTGGCCGAGCTCCGAGCGCCAAGAATTGGCGACATGGGTATGTCCTAATTTCAACGCCTAAAAATTTCTGGCATCAACTTTTTAATGTCGGTACACTTGCTGGCACAATGCGGGCGAAATGATTAATTTTGCCGGTTTCCTTTTTAATTTGAGTGTTAAAGGTTAAATGCTTCCTTGAAAATTGTGATGCGCGTAAATGCTATAGATGGTTGGAGAACACCGTCCAGCCGGTTGCAATACAGAGCCCGCAGTAACGCCAAATTGTTGCAGACATTTGTGAAACAAATTTTGCTCGCACCTCGGTACATCCATACGGATGAAACCATCTGTTTTAACGAACTGATTGGTGTACGAAACGAGCTAAATTGGGTTCAAACAAGATTGTCAACTAGCTAACTTTTCATTGCAGAGTTAGACTGGCTCGGTTTATCACCGAACCCATTCACGGAGGCAGATACACAGTGTACTGTTCCGGCTCAGCTTTTATGGACGTCCACCCCACATTGCCTCTTCACTGTTTTTAGGCTACCTCCGTTCTTTATAGCATGCTCGATTCTCTCCATATTAAACTTCTTTATGTCGGCTACCTTGCGCTTATTTATTAAATTTGATAGCTCCGTTAGTTCTATTCTATCGGTAGGGTTAGATGCCCTCATGTTTTGGCGCTTCTTAATCAGATCTTTCGTCACCTGAGAGAGCTTCCCGGTATCTTTTCGAACTGTCCTACCGCCTACTTCTACTGCGCACACCGTAATTATTGATGTCAGATTATCGTGCATTGAATGAACATCAAGATCATCTTCCTCAGTTAAAGCCGAATATCTGTTTTGCAGCGCTATCCTAAACTCCTGTGCTTTCCCTCTTACGGCTAACTCGTTAATGGTCTTCTTCTTCACTAGCTTCTACCGTTCCCTCTTCAAGTCAAAGCTAATTCTAGACCTTACCATTCTGTAGTCGCTGCAACGCACCTTTCCGAGGACGGCCACATCCTGAATGATGCCAGGTTTAGCGCATAGTATGAAGTCGATTTCATTTTTAATCTCACCATTGGGGCTCTTCCAGGTCCACTTCCTGTTTTCTCGTTTGCGGAAGAAGGTATTCATGATCCGTAAATTATTTCTATCCGCGAATTCGACTAATAACTCACCCCTGCTATTTCTAGAGCCTATCCCATAGTCACCTACCGCGTGGTCGTCAGCCTGCTTCTTGCCCACGTTCGCATTGAAGTCGCCCATTAGTACAGTGTACTGCGATTTTACTTTATTCGTTGCCGATTCTACGTCCTCATAGAAACTTTCAACGGTCTGGTCATCATGGCTGGATGTGGGTGCGTAGGCCTGCACCCCTTTCAGCTTGTACCTCCTATTCAGCCTATTTACTATAGCTGCTACCCTCTCGTTAATACTGTAGAACTCCTCTACGTTGCCAGCTATATCCTTATTAATGAGGAATCCCACACCTAGTTCTCGTCTATCCTCTAACCCGCGATAGCACAGTATGTGTCCGTCCTTTAGTACTGTATACGCCTCACCTGTCCTCGTAACTTCGCTAAGCCCTATCCCATCCCAAGTAATTCCCGCTAGTTCCTCAAACAGCACTGCTATGCTAGCCTCACTAGCTAAAGTTCTAGCGTTAAACGTTGCCAGGTTCAGATTCCAATGGCGGCCTGTCCGGAGCCAGAGATTCTTAGCACCCTCCGCTGCGTCACAGGTCTGACCGCCGCCGTGGTCAGTTGCTCTGCAGCCGCTGGGGACTGAGTGAACAGTGAAGAGTAAACTAGGCATAGGTAAAAACCAGATGTATGTATTAAGAGACAAGCAGGGCAATGTCATTAGTAATATGGATAAGATAGTTAACGCAGCCGAAGAGTTCTACACAGACCTGTACAGTAGCCAATGTAATCAGAGCGTTAATGAGAAAGACAGCAGTGCACAGGAATGCGTCATCCCGCCAGTAACGAAAGATGACGTAAAGAAAGCCTTAGAAGCAATGAAAAGGGGAAAAGCAGCTGGGGAGGATCAGGTAACAGCAGATCTGTTGAAGGATGGAGGGGACATCGTGCTAGAAAAACTAGCCACCCTGTATACGCAATGCCTTATGACCTCGACTGTACCAGAAGCTTGGAAGAATGCAAACATTATCTTAATTCATAAGAAGGGAGACGCCAAGGACTTGAAAAATTACAGGCCGATCAGCTTACTATCCGTTGCCTACAAAATATTTACTAAGGTAATCGCTAATAGAGTCAGGGCAACGGTAGACTTTAATCAACCAAATGATCAGGTAGGCTTTCGTAAAGGATATTCCACAATAGATCATATTCACGCTATCAATCAGGTGATAGAGAAATGCGCAAAATATAACCAACATCTATATATAGCTTTCATTGATTACGAGAAAGCATTCGACTCAGTGGAAACCTCAGCAGTCATACAGGCATTGCGTAATCAGGGGGTAGAAGAGCCTTATGTCAAAATACTGGAAGATATATATAGCAACTGCACAGCTACTATAGTCCTCCATAAAGTCAGGAATAAAATTCCAATAAGGAAGGGCGTCAGGCAAGGAGACAAGATCTCGCCAATGCTGTTCACCGCATGTTTACAGGAGGTATTTCGAGGCCTGAATTGGGAACAGTTGTGTGATGACCCCCATAATGCGCAGGTCCACACGGGACGGAGAGGCAAAGAGACACCGTATGGCTCAGTTTAAACAAACAGGTATATTCAATAATTACACATGATTAAGGTTATACATCAGAGGCTGGGGCGTCCGAGCTTACGTGCCGACGACTTCATGGGGGCGATGGAGTGGCTCCGGAGTTGGGCTCGAGCGGTTGCTGGCAGAAGCTGCACGCCGTCGGGCTTCGGCGCTGAAGGCCCTCTTCGCGAACGATGTCGTCCTGAGCGTGCTTCTTCCGTTTCTTCGAGGATGGTTCACAAACCCTTCCTCTAGTGTCGTTCGGCTTGGAAGATGAACAGGAGGCGAGCTTTTAGATGATGACAGCAGAGCATAATTTTACAACATACATATACAGAGAGTTAAACTGGAAAAAGCAGAACTGAATTTGCAAAAGAACAAACTTTGCACTACTTTACTCATCGACCGGGCAGGTTAGTGCCTAAGTAGCATCACATTACATGCTAAGCATGGAGCCCCAGCTCAGACTGGACTGCATCCGTTTACATGTGCTTTTAAGCACTTGATTAACAAAGGACTAAGGGCGGTCATTTCCAGTGGCCCGCCCAAAGCATCAATTCTCCAATCAAAAATAACATGCGAGATGGGGACAACCCCTTGGGTTGGGCTTAGCCTCGAACCCAGAGTCTGTTAACAATACAAACTAAATAAACAACAAAAACGCCACCACTCTCTCTCAAGTGAGAGTATACACAGGCTCTCTCTTCGGAGCTAATTCACTAGCGCCTGTCTTTCCACATTCTTGGCGAGTACTGCCTGTCCGCCATGACAGGTGTCCGTCACGGCCCTTCTGGGAATGCGCTTTTGTTCACGAGGCACGGCGGGAAGCTGTGGGTGCCTTCCCGGCGATAGCCCACGTCGTAAGGGGAAGGAGGGGGGGCTAGGGCTTTCACTTGGGCGCACAAACATACCACCGCATCGTGGTCTCCCCCCCCCCCTCACGTGTTGAGTCCGAGGGAAAGAATGTTGTCTTCGCGGTAGCGCATAGCGTCGGCTGTGGTACGGCGCGCTCTGGCCCGCTGACAGCTCCCTTGTCCTGGAATGTGCCCGGGAGGGCCGCACCTGGAACGGCCACGAAAATTGGGGAGGATAAAGCCTGTTTCCCCGCGGCGGCGGCGGCGGGTCCGGTTGTTCTGGTCGTCACTCAAAGAGCATGGCTGGGTAATTGATGATGCCGCTGTCACGTGGGTCTCCGTCTACTCCGCGCCGTGGAACGCGGAACCTCGCAGCACACACAAAGAATGTCACACTCGCTCACCCTCCAGAAGAATGTTCTCCGAACATTTGAGTCCCTGCAGCTCCCCTTGTCTTTCTGAATCGCCTCGCACAGTGCGTCCGACAAAACACTTTTCGCTGCACTGAACACCACTGCACAACACTAATGCCTCCGCTGTCATAACTGGCGTCTCCAGGGGCAGCACTGATCTTCTTTTACAGATAAACATGAAACTCAGCACCCAAGCCTCTCCTTTCTAGTCCAAACTGGACGAAATAAATTTACCACAGTTACAAAGGAGCTCCCACTTCTAGCACGATCACGGCACAGACAAAAATATAGATAACGAAAGGAAGTAGGGCAGGTTCTGCATGCGCTCCGCATGCTCTCCTGTGAAGGTGTTACTTAATGACAGAAAGGTTTAACTACTAACTCCGATAACTTCACACATACGCATATAGCAATGTTATGAGCTGCGGCATTACACAATTCTGACCAGCTCACAACTCCGCTCTGTTTACACCATTAGTCCGACTTAGCTTTCCGATTTCGCAGCGGATATCGGCCTTCATGAGTCATACTAAGTAAGTCTGTGACCCTTTGTCTGCTTTGGGACTCGCGAGGGCTCGTGGCAGGAGCCTCTCCTGGCGTTATCTGCGCGGCAACCTCGCGCGCTTCTTCTTCTAGCAATGCATGAAGTAAATCCGGTGGCATTCTGGCCGTCACCTCTGGCGCCTGCCGAACAAATGCAGGAGAGGGCGTTTCTTGCGAACTATCTGCGCGCTCCGCTTCACTTCTGTCCCCATCAAAATCCGCGCTTTCCCTTTCCTCATTTCGTGAATACTGAACCGGTGCCGACTTGAGGCGATTTGCGTGTATCCTTATCAAGCGCCGGTTTACGTCTCGGACTCTGAAGTTTACCGGAGAAAGCTTCTCGACAACCTCGCACGGTCCTCTCCACTTCGTCTGGAACTTACGAGCTAGCCCAATCTGCCTTTGGCAGTTTTCAATGTACACGCTGTCCCCCACATTAAACGGCGCGTCTCTAGCACTGCGATCGTGCACCTCCTTCCTGCGCTTCGCCGCTTTCTTTAAGGCCTCCTTTGCGATGTCCCTCGCCACTTGCAAGCGCGATTCTAGCTCAACCTTATAGTCGTCCAGTGAAGCGTATGGGACACGACGGGGGCCCTCTGGCACTTCACTAGGCTGGTCCGGGTCTCGGCCGTAGAGAAGAAAGAACGGCGATTCGCCCGTGCTCTCGTGTGCTGCGGAATTGTAGGCAAACATTGCATACGGGAGCCACAAGTCCCAGTCCCGCTGGTCGCGCGAAACAAAATGCGACAGGAACCCGGCCACGGTTTGGTTCAGTCGCTCCACCGCGCCGTTGCAAGCCGGATGGTACGGTGTTGTCTGCTTCTTAGCGATCTTAAGCAGCTCGCAAACTCTCCTCATTAGCTGCGACACGAAGTTCGTTCCCCGATCTGTCAAGAGTTGCCTCGGGGGTCCATGTCGGAGCACGATCTGTTCGACAAATGCTCTTGCAACCGTGTCTGCCTTCTGATCTGGGAGTGCTACCGCTTCCGTGTATTTTGAAAGGTGATCGACAAATACTAAAATGTACCTGTTTCCGGAAGTGGTCGTGGGCAATGGGCCCATTATGTCCATACCTGTCCGCTCGAAGGGAGCCGAAACCTCAGGGAACGGCTGAATTGGAGCTGGTCTTCGTCCCTTGGGTGTTTTTCTTTCGAGACAGGAATGACACTTCGCACAGTAGTCTCTAACATCCTGTCGCATGCCACTCCAAAAGTACAAACGCTCCACACGCCTGCGTGTCTTCGCTACGCCAAAATGACCGGCGCATGGCGCATCGTGAAACGCGCGAAGAACCCTTTCTGTCCACGACCGAGGTATGACGACTCTCTCCCAAGCGGTTTTCTCTGGTCTCCCTTTCCTGGTTGGCCTCGTGCGCCGACACAGGGTGCCGTCTTTGCCAATGAAATAACCTAGCTGTTCGGGGTGAGACGGTGCGTCCTCTAAGCTTTCGATTATTCGCTTCAGGTCCGGATCTTTGCACTGCTCTGTGCGTAATTCGGCGGGGTCGACTACGGGGACAAACTCATCTATAGCTGCCACGGCAGCTGTGCGGCTGAGTGCATCAGCATTCAGATGCGTCTTTCCTGACTTGTGCTCAACTTCAAAGCAGTATTCCTGCAGGTGTAGATTCCATCTAGCGAGTCGCGAGCTAGGGTCCCTGACACTCATCACCCATTTCAGAGGATGGCAGTCTGTGACTAGCTTGAATTTGCGGCCGTAAAGGTAGCATCTGAAGTGCTTTACTGCCCAGACAACGGCGAGGCACTCCCTTTCCGTAGCTCCGTACTTTTGCTCTGTGGGGCTCAGCTGTCGGCTAGCAAAAGCAACGGGATGTTCTTTGCCCTCGATAACCTGAGATAGCACGGCACCCACTGCGAACTTTGACGCATCTGTGGCCATAACGAAGGGCAAATTAAAATCCGGGTGGCGCAACAGCGGTGCACTCATTAGCTTCCTTTTCAGGGCCCCAAAAGCATTCTCCGCGTTTTCGTCCCAGCGAAAGGCGACATTTTTGGCTGTTAAGGCGGTGAGCGGCTTAGCGAGCTTGGCGATCTCCTCTATGTGCCTTCGTTAGTAACCGATCAGGCCGAGAAACTGCCGGACCTGGCGGACGCTAGTCGGGGATGGAAAATCCGAGACACACCTTAGTTTCTCAGGGTCCGGTCGCACGCCGTCAGCTGAAACAACGTGCCCGAGGTATTTCACCTCGTTTTTGAGGAATTGGCACTTAGAGGGCTTCAGCTTGAGACCCGCTCCTCTTAGTCGCACCAAAACCTGCTCAATATCGCGCAAATGGTTCTCAAAACTGTCACTGTATATGATAATGTCATCCATATACACGAAGCACAGCCTCCCCAGAAGACCTGCCAGGATAACATCAGCGGTTCTCTGCCAGACAGCAGGGCTGTTGGCCAGACCCATCGGCATTCTTTTCCATTCATAGTGCCCTGAGGGCGTGTTGAAGGCCGTTTTCTCGGCATCTGCCGGATCCATTGCTATCTGCCAGAATCCCGCCGCCATGTCCACTACCGTGAAGTACCTGGCAGAGCCCAGCTGAGAAAGCGTCTCCTGTATATTGGGGATGGGGTATGGATCGATGCGAGTTACGGCATTTAGTTTGCGGTAGTCCACTACCAATCGATACGAGCCATCTGGCTTTTCCACCAATAGTGCTGGTGCTCCCCAGGGTGACTTTGAGTGTTCGACAATGCCGCGATCAATCAGGTCCTGCACCTGCCGCTCCATCTCCTCACGTTGGGAGTAAGGAATCCTGTACGCACGCTGGTAAACGGGCGATGAAGTGCCGGTTTCTATCCTGTGCTTTATAACGCCACAGCAGCCCAAATCCAGGTTGGACGCGGCGAATACCTCCGAGTAGTCGTTCAGCAAACCAGCCAGAGCCTCCCTCTCCCTGGATTTTACGTGAGAAAGATCGAACGACACCTTTCGAGCAGCCGAAGGACTAGCATGCTCTACAGTTGCGAGTACCGTATCGGTGGGCTCACGTTGCTCTATCGCAGAGGTGAAGAAAGCCAATGTTTTGTTCTTGGGAAGGGTCAGTGGCTGCTGGCTACAGTTAACCACCCGTAGGGGCACTCTGTGGGCGTCATTAACTGTCACGAGGCACGCGGCTGCCTTCAGGCCATTGCTGAGAGAGTCGACCGGCTCAAGCACTCCCACGGCGCCGCTCTCTACATCTGAAGGCACAAACGCGTACAAAATGTGCTCCGACCAAGGAAGGACGACCACCTCCTCGACCAGCCGGACGGCAACCCGCGAATATACCTTCTCCAATGATCCCACTGTTTGACGGGTGTCAATATCGGTAATGCGAATCTCAGCCCCTCTCCTGTTCAAAAACGGAACTTTTGAGCCGCCCGCATTAACCTCTTCCTCAGAGAATGAGACTACTACCTTCCCTTTTCTCGAAAAATCCTGCCCTAATATACCTGACACTCCGTTTGGCAGAGACACCGTGTCCGGGCATACGTAGCAGGGGTGCTCCAATGCAATTCCGCCGAGAGAGAAGTGTAACCGGTAGAGTCCACTTATGCCAAGAGGATCCCCCGTTATGCCTACAAATTTGGTTGCCATACCACCAGACGCTTCCAACACCTCGCGGTCCCCCTTCCTTCGAAGCGTGTTAAAACTGCTCTCCTTAAGCAATGTCACCTTTGACCCCGTATCTATCAACAATTCCATACAACAACCATTTAACTTGCAACGCACAACAGGGCATGCCTCGTCGGCCACACAAACTACCACCACTTCATCATCTACTGCTCCCTCCCCACGCTCCTCAGGCTGGGGAGGACTAACTAGTTTTTTGTCTCGGTATCTGGAGCCCCGCTGTAGGCTTGCTTAGGGCGTGTCTCGCCTGCTTCTCTTTGTGGCTCCCCACGGCGCACGTTTTGGCAGAACCTGGCGATGTGTCCGCGACCCTGGCAAGCGAAGCATGCGATTTCTTCAAAATCTCGCATACCGCGCCTGTAGCTTTGTGGCGGTCTCCGGTTTCCAGCGAATGAGCGCTGTTGAGCGCGCGCTTCAACCTGGCGTTCTACCTGCTGAGATAGCAGCTGTTCTAAGCGATCTAATCGCTCTGTCAAGAGAGCAACCTCAGGGTTGAGCACCGCTCTCTCTATGACGCGTACTCTCGCTGCGGCTGTCGTTAACGCCTCATTTCGTTCCTCATCCAATGCGGCCTCCACGGCTTGGTCGAAATTGCTCGGCTTGCGCGAGAGCACGAACCGGCGCACGGGGTCTTGCAGACCAGCCACGAACAAAGCGGTCATTTCCTCTTTAAGTATATCCTCCGCGTATTTCTTCTTTAGCTGGTCTCCTTCCTCCTCCCTGCTTAACGTATCGCGCGCTAGGCGCTGAAGCCGCGACGCAAATGTTCGCACGTCCTCCCCTACCATCTGTCCGGCGTCACGGAACCTCTGTACCCGCACGTGACGTGGTTCAGTGTCGAAATGCTCAAACGCGAGCTTCTTCAATTCCGCAAATGATTTTGTGGATTTTACTTTTTCGTCTCGCCATGCAAAATCATGAGCAGCTCCTGCCATCTTACACCTCGCCATTCCCAGCATTTGAGCATCGGACCATCCCCCCATTTTCCCAATCTCTTCTAGCATGGAAAAGAAATCGCAGATTGGAACCCCTGTCTTATCTCCCGTAAACGTCGGAATGACGCTTCCTAATGCCAGCATGCTTGCTCCGAGCGACGGCTGTGGAGTGGGAGCTCCCTCAGATAAAGACATTTTTTTTTTCAAGCCCTCCGGTGCCTCAAGCCTCTCAAATGGGGGTAAAAGTCCCACAATCAGTCCCGTGATTCCCTTTTGATTACAATTTTGAAGTCATGAATGTCGCAGCATTCAGAGGACATTTGCTTTTGAGACCCCACTTCTGACACCAGTGTGATGACCCCCATAATGCGCAGGTCCACACGGGACGGAGAGGCAAAGAGACACCGTATGGCTCAGTTTAAACAAACAGGTATATTCAATAATTACACATGATTAAGATTATACATCAGAGGCTGAGGCGTCCGAGCTTACGTGCCGACGACTTCATGGGGGCGATGGAGTGGCTCCGGAGTTGGGCTCGAGCGGTCGCTGGCAGAAGCTGCACGCCGTCGGGCTTCGGCGCTGAAGGCCCTCTTCGCGAACGATGTCGTCCTGAGCGTGCTTCTTCTGTTTCTTCGAGGATGGTTCACAAACCCTTCCTCTATTGTCGTTCGGCTTGGAAGATGAACAGGAGGCGAGCTTGTAGATGATGACAGCAGAGCATAATTTTACAACATACATATACAGAGAGTTAAACTGGAAAAAGCAGAACTGAATTTACAAAAGAACAAACTTTGCACTACTTTACTCATCGACCGGGCAGGTTAGTGCCTAAGTAGCATCACATTACATGCTAAGCATGGAGCCCCAGCTCAGACTGGACTGCATCCGTTTACATGTGCTTTTAAGCACTTGATTAACAAAGGACTAAGGGCGGTCATTTCCAGTGGCCCGCCCAAAGCATCAATTCTCCAATCAAAAATAACATGCGAGATGGGGACAACCCCTTGGGTTGGGCTTAGCCTCGAACCCAGAGTCTGTTAACAATACAAACTAAATAAACAACAAAAACGCCACCACTCTCTCTCAAGTGAGAGTATACACAGGCTCTCTCTTCGGAGCTAATCCTTGCCTCAGGCATGCATACCGCCTCCCACCATCGGTCCGCGTCGCTCGTCAACAACAGAGGGGGCGAAAGGGCCCACGATGCTGCCGCGCTACCGACGGCGGGACACAGCTAATAAGCATGAATGGGTTCGTCTGTTGCTCCGGGAAACCAGACTAAGGGTCGCGCCTGTCTTTCCACATTCTTGGCGAGTACTGCCTGTCCGCCATGACAGGTGTCCGTCACGGCCCTTCTGGGAATGCGCTTTTGTTCACGAGGCACGGCGGGAAGCTCTGGGTGCCTTCCCGGCGATAGCCCACGTCGTAAGGGGAAGGAGGGGGGGCTAGGGCTTTCACTTGGGCGCACAAACATACCACCGCATCGTGGTCTCCCCCCCCTCACGTGTTGAGTCCGAGGGAAAGAATGTTGTCTTCGCGGTAGCGCATAGCGTCGGCTGTGGTACGGCGCGCTCTGGCCCGCTGACAGCTCCCTTGTCCTGGAATGTGCCCGGGAGGGCCGCACCTGGAACGGCCACGCAAATTGGGGAGGATAAAGCCTGTTTCCCCGCGGCGGCGGCGGCGGGTCCGGTTGTTCTGGTCGTCACTCAAAGAGCATGGCTGGGTAATTGATGATGCCGCTGTCACGTGGGTCTCCGTCTACGCCGCGCCGTGGAACGCGGAACCTCGCAGCACACACAAGGAATGTCACAGTTGGGAATAAGAATAAATGGAGAATACCTAAATAATCTGCGATTTGCTGATGACATTGCCTTGCTGAGTCACTCAGGAGGTGAACTGCAAATCATGATCAATGAGTTAGACAGGCAGAGCAGATCGATGGGTCTAAAAATTAACATGCAGAAAACCAAGGTAATGTTCAACAGCCTAGCAAGGGAACAACAGTTCACAATTGGCAGCGAGAGCCTAGAAATTGTGACGGAATACGTCTACTTAGGGCAGGTAGTGACAGCAGATCCGGATCATGAGAGGGAGATAACTAGAAGGATAAGAATGGGGTGGAGCGCATATGGAAAATTCTCGCAGATCATGAGTGGCAGTTTACCAATTTCTCTCAAGAGGAAAGTGTACAACAGCATAATCTTACCGGTACTCACCTACGGGGCAGAAACGTGGAGGCTAACGAAAAGAGTTCAGCTTAAGTTAAGGACAACGCAGCGAGCCATGGAAATAAAAATGATAGGTGTAACGTTAAGAGATCGGAAGCGGGCAGAGTGGGTGAGGGAACAAACACGGGTTAATGACATCCTAGTCGAAATCAAGAGAAAGAAATGGGCTTGGCCAGGGCATGTAATGCGAAGGCAAGATAACCGCTGGTCCTTAAGGGTAACGGAGTGGATTCCAAGAGAAAGTAAGCGTAGCAGGAGTTAGGCGGGCGGATGAGATTAAGGAGTTTGAGCAGATGGTGGCCGCAGCTGGCAAAGGACAGGGTTGATTGGATAATTATGGGAGAGGCATTTGCCCTGCAGTGCGTGTAGTAAGGCTGATGATGATGATGATGATGATGATGACCCCACATTGCCACACGTTCACGCTAGAGTGGTAAACAAATAAAAGTCGCGGGGTGGTGGAATACCCGGAAAAGTTTCTGTTGTGAACTGACCAACCAAAATTCTTTAGCCCCTCTCATTTTATAGGAGCGCCGTCCGGCATACGGGGCCAGTACCTGCACTCTAACCACAAATACGCCTATATAGGAATGAAAAAGGGGTAACCTATCCTCTAACCTATTCCTTTTATCCCTTTTAGAGTACAGGTTACTCCCTTTTACTCCTTTCTGCTTAAAGTGTGTGTGCTTTGTTTTCGCTCTTTGTTTTAGGCAAGCTTACTTCCTTAAACGTGTTCCTTTCCAGCACGTGCGGGAAGCAAAGCGATCAATTTTTGTTTTTATTTACAAGGACAAACGTACCATGGTTCTGGTTACGTGTAGTGGAGTTAAATAACACATCTCGAGGTAGTCGGTTGTTCATCACAAAGGAAAACAGCTAAAACTCCCCAAGGACAGAGAAAGGGAAGACGAGACACTTGCGCTATGTCTCAGACAGCGCCAGCGGCTTTGTACCTGTAATGGATGTTAAACTCGCAACTACTAGCTTTCGATGCTATCAGGTTGCAATTTGTGAGGTAAACTCAGAGCGTCTCAACGATGTTTGGCGCTGATTCCACTGGTGGTAGGTGCCATAGCGATGCATGCACTGGGGAGAGAGCCACACTTTTTTTTCGCGAATTTGACCCGGTGCGGTTTCTACACGAAAGTGGAGTTTTAACGCGAAAGCGTTGAGGCCCCCGTTGTGCAGAAAATGCGGCGTCGGCGTTGTGAGCGATAAAAAGGGTGGCATCGGGTGGCCAGGCGGCCGCCCCCTGAGGAGCAACCTAGGTGAACTGCCTAGGCCACGTGACCTTGTGACGTCATCACAACCTGCCCACTGGATTGTGAGCGAACTAACCACCCTGACAGGCATTTAAATTAATGATTGGTCGCGAGATGTTGCTCGCAAAGAGCAGCTTCGGTCGCTCAAGACCCACCGGTGGCAGCACCTGCCATCGCGGGGCAACGGCGCATTCGTTAAACGCTGCACCATTGCGCAAATGAGTGGTATGAGGACTCCCAAGGGACTGTAAATGTAAAGTTGAGAGTGACCAATTTCGCATATATTGACATCAACTCACTAACGCTATCGCGACGTATATTTAAGCCGGAGGGCAACCTTTAAGCTTCTAAGCAAGTCGTGGACGAAAATTTGGTCCATGCATCCTATTAATGCAGGGAAGGAATACGTGCACAACTTGTATGCATACGTCTGGCATCCTTCCATGCGACTCCGAAGTGTAGCAGTCGCCGCTCGTGAATGCGCGTATGGCGTTTTTCGTCTCTAATCGCAGGAAACTCCGCCCGTTTGCCCGTAATGTTTGCCTGCGGTGTGGCCCACTTCCACTCTTCGCTCCGTAATGTGTCGGGCAAGGCGAACACATCTTGAAACGACATCCAGATCCACAGCGGACTTTCAGTATCAATTGAGGCACCATTCGCAAACGCAAAATCAAAGGCGAAAACTACCAACCAATCCGTCACACATCGCTGACATCAGCGGCCACATATCTGTCATCTGCTCGGTGCTCTCAGACGGCACCTGGCGCCGCAGTGAGGTCGTCTTTGGCAGCGTACAGAGTTCTCGCATAGCACGACAGTGAAGCTTCATGACTAGTAAAATTATTGAAGGACTCTGCTAATACGTTATAAGTCTGCCTGCATTAGCTTAGGAACGCACGCAGCATGTAAGAGCAGCTAAATTGCGCTGAGGCAATTCTGCACAGTGGCGAAACCTCCATGTGATGGCGATTCTAGGCGAACTCTGAACGCAGCGACGCGTCTTCTGCATGATTGTAATATGTGTCGCAGGCAGCTGCGGCAGTCTGCTCGCTCCATCCGGAGCATCCCACACAGACAAAATTTTACACACGTGAAAAATAGTTGCTCTTTATTAATTTTGTTTCAAATTATCGGCTGCGAATAAGGAAGGAGCGGCCCTTAACGAGCCATCATGGAATCCCCAGCGCTTGTAGTTCGTCTTTCGTTCTCGTCTTTGTGATTCTCTCTGCAAGCTCTGTGGATTCCATGATGACTGCAAGAAATCAGCTAGCCCAGCAACAAAACCTGCCCTTAAACGGGCGCTCTCTTTACATAAGTATATACAGTATTATACACTCCAATAAGATTTAGGTGCCCAAACAAGACAGGGGCACAAAAGCCAGAACGGCACTGGCTTTCACCACGCCATTTGTCTTATCCACTTGTATGCGCGCACACACTTCTGTGTGTGTGTGTGCGCGCGCGTGCGTGTGTGTGTGCGCGCGTGTGTGTGTGCGTGTGCGTGTTTGTGTGCGTGTGTGCGCGCGTGTGCGTGTGGTTAAATCCCATTCGAGTTCAGCACAAACTAACCCTACAAAAACTTGCTTCAATCTTGCGCTCTATATATGCCTCAGTAATCTGTATTCTTACATGTTACGTTTTTTCTTTTGTGCTGCTCGGAATCCATTCTCGCTCAGAATAGCTAATAATGTGACCGCCCTTAGCTGCACAAGTACGCCTTACCAGGATGCGGTAGCGTAGGCTCTGTAAGCTATTTTATGACCTTCAGAGCTTTTGCGATTGTTTAGACTCACCTGTAAAAAAACGGCAGGACATGAAGTGTTACTTCCCCTTAGATGGCTTTGAACGCAATCAACGAGTCACCGTTTAGGAACATATTTAGCGACCTGCTGTGTGGCTTTCTTGGTTTCGGTTTACATGCTCTGACCGATAAATATAAGCAATGGATCCGTGTTGCGTTCCCACCAGAGCGAGAATTCCCCTTGTTTATATGGTGCAACCCAGCATGGTCTGTGAGAAATCCCATGACGTCGCGAACACATCGCCAAAGCAACCGAGAAACAGCGGCCTTGAAATAGCGTGTTTTTTGTATGTGTGTGTCTGTGGCTCTTGAGTTCCTGACAGCCTCTTCGCCAGCGGTATTTTTTTGCCCCTAATTAAGCGAAAAGTGATCAAAAGGATACCGCTACTCGTACTTATTTATACTGCCGCAAAATAAAGGACACGGGGAAAGAAGCGCCGACTTCGAAAGTACTGTTTGGTCTAGCTGATTTCCAACACTGTTTACATAGTAAAAAATCTAGGCCTAAGCAAAGAGAACCGCGGGGTGTTAAACGCGCACTCTGAACAGAAAGGAGTAAAAGAGACGTATAAGCTGTCCTCTTGTGCACACCCTTTTATAAAAGAGAAGAGCAATAAAATGATGCTAGAGGGAAGTTTACTCCCTTTTTAATCCCATGTAAGTATATTCGTGTTTAGAGTTGTGGGGTTGAATTGGGGAGATAAGTACGTTCTCCCCACTCAATCGCGGCTGACACGGTTCAAAGCCGCCCGGACCCCACCCCGTTGTCGCGTACGCTACCGAGCGCTCGCCGACTACGGCGGGCCTTGCTCTGGGGGAGCAAAAGAACGACACATTGGCTGACACAAACAGGCATTTATTGCTACAGAAACAATAACGCCAGCTAGCAACAAGGTACGCTAATGAGTCGAGGTCGTCCGACTCACCAGCAAGGTTCCGAGTGAATGTTCGCCCACGCTAGGGCAAGGGATATATACTCCGAAGGCCGGACGGGACGAGTACGGGAGCCTGTCTCCCCGTCGCTTTCTCGCCCCGCCGGCGAAGAGCGGAGCCGCGAGCGACACGTCCGCCCGCGCCGACGATCCCAGCCGAAGCCCCAAGCCCCCTCTCCCGCGCGCGGGCTTTGGCAGTCTCCCGCGCAGCGATGCTGGCGCCCTCTCTTGCCAGTTAATGTAACTGACAAGGGAATGCGCTCAGCCTCGAGGTGAGGCGGCCGCTGCACGGTGCCTCGCGGGAAAGCAAACTCAGGGGGCTGCAGGGCAGGTCCCCACAGAGTACAGGGAACGAAACAAGCACATAATGCCGGAACTTGCCTTGTTCCCCCTTTTGCCTGTCTCGTCGCTTCTATGTGTCTCGCCTAGCCTTTGTCATTTCGCGCGCTTCCACTTTGAAACATTAATTACCATATAAGTAAGAAAAAAAAGAGTCAGCCGTCCTATAGCTCCCTGCTTTTAAGGGACAGAATAAACTGCCGATTTTCAGAGGTAGATTTCAATCACTAAATTTATGCGGACTGCTTAGGGCCCTGTCACACTAGCCCGACACGCCGCCGACGCCGACCCGACAAAGACACTAAAGATCGGCCTACCCGGTCGGCAGACCTTGTCTGTGGCAGACCAAGCTGTCACACTAGGCCGACAATGGCACCAACGCGTCCGACGACCAGATGTCTTCGTAGTGTGACATGCTTTGACGCCCGGGACGGTGACAAAACCAGTCGGCCGACCATGTCGTCGCGAGATCGGTCGCCGAGCAAAAACAACCACCAGACATGAACACTATTCCGCTATAGTACTGTTTGTTTACGTTCATAACAAGCTCTGGTATATATGAATGTCCAAAAAGGTATCATTACTCAGGATCGTTGGCCAATGCCAAGGTGCTGGGTGAAGTGATAACTACGATACAAGCAAATTTCATCCTATAGCCGCCTTCTGCTGCTGCTGCTTCGTGCGGCTCGCCTGACGTCTGCTAGATCCGCTGCTGAAGCCGTCGCGGAAATCGAGCATAACTTTATTTTATCATAGGACAGGTTGGCAGTAAATGGGTGGCTAGAGAAGTTCCTTTATTACTGCGCTGGCTAGTTCCAAAGCGCCCTGAGCTGCGGCATCGATGCGAAACCAGCTAGGCTTAGCGACGAGTACGGCAGTCGGGAAGCAGCGCAGATCGTCGCCCTGGCGCACCCGCTGGCGGCATCGTTGCCGAAAGCGCAGCTGTTGCGCAGACATGCTGTCGTTGCTCGAATATAGCAGGCGGCCTTTCTGATAGCATGGCTGTTTTGTCTTTTTTTGGTGAGAACGCTCGCCGGCAGGCCAGCCTGGATACCGTCCGCCGCCGTAATAAATATCAGATTAAGATTGTTTCTGACGTAAGCAACAAACGCTGAGACAGAAAAATGTGACAAATGTATCATTTCTGAGGATCGTTGATCAACACCGAGTTGCTGGTAAAAGCAACAACTTTGATACGAGCAAAATTTCTCGCCAGAATCGCCTCGCAAGCGCCGCTGGCCTGCAGTTGCGGTCCGGCTCGCCTGTCGCCCGCAGCGGTCCGCTAGCTCCGCAGCCGAAGGTGTCGCGGAAATTGACCATAATTTTAGTTTACGGTGCGATTATACTGTTAACAGCAAAGCTATATTAAGAGATATTATAGCGCAGGCTACTTGCGAAGCGGCGTCCGCTGCGCCAGGCAGCAGCGCAGTTCGTCGCCTGGTGCGACCGCGGGCGGTGCCGTTGCCGAACTGAGCTCGCTACTACCGCAAGCATGCTTTGCCGCTGCTCGTGATAGCAGGCGGTGTTTCTGATAATATGGCTATTTTGTCGTTTCTGGTGCGAACTTAAACGCCAAGCCAAGCAGTAATCGGACCGCTGCGGGTGGCAAAGCGTACGCTTTGAGCTCGAGTGCTTGAGTCGAGCGGCGCAGCGATGCTTGCTGCTCCGTGTGTCCCTGCTTGCAGTGGAGCTGCAATTCGCAAGCAGCGACCGGTGCAGCGCGCCGGCCGAGTTTTCACACATGGGTCGCCTGCTTTACTTCTGTCGCGAGTGGCACACTGCGGAGTGCTTATCAGCACCTCTGAAGACAGCGAATTGCTCTGTTCTCCATGGCGTCGTGGGTATAGCAGTAGCTTAACATTCCACAGGTTCCCAGTTCAAATCCGCGTGGTAGAGAATTTTTGTTCTTTTTATTATTTTAACCTTAAATAATCTCTCCCGTCCTGTTTACCCGCGAGTGACTGGATTTATTTTTCGAGCCATGCCTTTCTGACCCAGCAATAAGTGCCGCTAAGTACTGGGCTGCACTCAGCCTAGGTTCATAATCATGATTGTTAATGAGTTTGTTTTACTATGGTGGGATTTATTTAAAAAGTTAAAAATGAAGCGTCCCGGCCCATGAATTTCGCATAGCAGGAAATGACAAAAGAAGACTGAGAACGAGAAAGGGCCAAGTCGGCGGGAGGTCTCGCATGCTGTCTCGCTAGTGTGACATGGGAGTTGGCGGACCATCGGCCAACTGCCGTCCTGTGGGAGACCTGGCGCCGGCGCCGACAGTCGGCCGACTGTTTTAGTCGGCGCAGTGTGACATAAAGCCAGACATCACGACGACATGGTTTTGGCAGACCAAATCGGCCGACTGTTGGCCTAGTGTGACAGGCTCATTACTGTCGGCAACGGAGGCATATTCTCACAAGAAAGCCTAGTAACTTGGTGCAGTCAGAAATTTAAGGAGACTTTTAAACGGTGCACCGCAGGTCTTGAGGTTACCAACCTCGGTTAACACCTGTGTAACTGCAAGAACTTCGCATGTTTTGAAGAGGGAATATGTGTCCATTGCCAATCGTAAGCATTCTGTATTTTTAATGATGAGAATTTACCCCAGGGCTTGGGCAACATACTCTGTCTCTGATATTGGGAATAATGCTTAGAGTGTAAATGCTACCTAGCTTGCCTTTCAGCGCTTGCGGGCAGTCATTTTGTCTTTTATGCATAGAGACCTCTGATGCTCACTGCCTACAGGAATCAGCTTCGCAATTCAAAGCATGGCGACAAGGCAAACTATGCGTTACCGCTTCGTCAATGACATTCGTAACCCTAATTCCCTTCTTTTCCTGTTTTCTTTCCCTCTTTGGGGGTGCGGGCCGGGCAATTTTATTTTTAGTTCTTTTTAACTGACCTTTATACTCTTTGTAGCACATCCGTTTAGGGAGCAGTTGAGGTGCCTGCTGAGAGTCGCAGCATTACCAAATCTCTGCTCTCCTCAAAGCAAAGCCATCATCATCCTCATAAAGCGTCTTCTGTGCGTTCTGGATGCAACGCCACCGTATTCGCTTTCGACAGAGCTGGTTGTACTTTCAGCCTGATTGAATTCGCCCAGAGCTGGGGGCTGCCATAGGTTACTTGAGTCTTCATTCACAGTGACGTGCGCAGTGCGATGCAAGACGAGGGCACTAACAGAGAAATAAATACGCTAAATCCCGGGTGTTCCTTTGAGTCGTCTTCCTTCATTATGTTATTGGCTACCCTGCGCCCGCATTTATTTATTTCATTCTCCTCATGGCGTGCTTTAAGAGTAGAATGCTCAAGGTGCCTGACGCTTTAATGTCCTTCGGAGAACTATAGGTAATCAAAAAAATCTCATAGACTTTTCAACCTCGCACGCTCGGGACAAGTGTTAGCAATATAAAAAAAGTGTAGAAGTGGTCGCACGAGTCCCGCCTTACGGCTGAAATCACTCTCAGGCCTACCTTTGCCAAATGAGTCAGGACAAAGGGTGAGGCTACTAAAGTGAGTAAGCATTTCGTGCACCACTACTCTGTCGTAGAAGAAAAAGCCAACTTTACACATATTAAAACATTAAGGTGAATTGCAAAGCATGATCGAGCACCTATACAGGCAAATCAGAACGGTGGAAATAAAATTTAATATTAAGGAATCTAAAGTAACGTTGAATTGCCTCGGAAGATAACAGCAGGCCCAGAGATGCAGGGGATAATTCGAAGTGGAAAGGGAATACGTCTACTTAAGGCAGCAGGTAGCGACCGCAGATCCCGAGCGACCGCAGATCCCGATCATGAGGGTGAAATAAGCAGGCTAATAAGAATGGGCTGGAGCGCATTTGGCAGGTTCCCTCAGATCATGAATGGAAGTTTAACAATATCCCTCAAAATAAAAGTATACAACATCTGTATCTTGGCGGTACTCGTCTATGGGGCATAAACGGGGCGGGTAACCAAATTAGTTCAACTTAACTTGAGGACAGCGCAGCGCGCTATGGAAAGGAAATGCTAAGTGTGACGTTAAGAGACCGGAAGCAGGCAGAGTGGGTGAGGGAACAAACTTGAGTTAATGATATCCTTGATGAGTGGAGAATAATAATATTAATTGGTTTATGGGGAAAGGAAATGGCACAGTATCTGTCTCATATATCGTTGGACACCTGAACCGCGCCGTAAGGGAACGGATAAGGGAGGGAGTGAAATAAGAAACGAAGAAGGAGGCGCCGTAGTGGAGGGCTCCGGAATAATTTCGACCACCTAGGGATATTTAACGTGCACTGACATCGCACAGCACACGGGCACCTTAGCGTTTTTCCTACATAAAAACGCAGCCGCCGCGGTCGCGGCGGCTGCGTGAAGAATGTTTGGCGACTTGGTATATCTTCATGATTCACAACACCGCAGCAAACGCGGACAGAACGAAGTGCGCAGTAAAGGCTGGCGCAGACTTCAACTGAACTCTATTAAAGGGAGGGAAGAATATATAGCAGCATGAATCTTGTAAAAAACAAACAAACAAATACAAACGAGAAAACGCTCTGGCCAGAGGAAGCTCACCATGGACGTACGTGTCCTTATTTACGCTATCAACCGAGACAGGCAGTCTAGGTGAACGGAAAAATTTTCGGCTACGACGTGTTACGATGCCCCTGCCCGTGCCTATGCCATTTTCCGCGCATAAAACTCCTCACGGAGCTATTGTTGTGATAATAAAAGTAAACAAACACTATCATGCAGACGGATGCATGTACAATAATGAAGACCCCTTACTGACTTGCAGTGGCGTAGCCAGAAATTTTGTTCGGAGGGGGGGGGGGGGGGGGGCTCATTTTGCAGCGCGGCCTCCTCAAACAATTTGTGGAGGGATCAAACGCAGCAATAATGACTGCATTGCGCATTGACAATTCCATTGTGTATTAGATAACGCTACGCAATGTCTAGACAAATGAAATATCTATTTTTTTAAATAAAATAATGAAAATAATGTATTCGTATGTCTTAAAAATCGTGGCAGACATGATTACAAAACATAAAACTGAACAGGGGACAAGACACAGGAGAGAAGCGAACAGGACGAGCTCGTCCTGTTTGCTTCTCTTCTGTGTCTTGTCCCCTGCTCAGTTTTATGTCTTGTAAGCATGTCATACAAACTATCCCCTTATCGTTCACTCGTAGCATATAACTGATACCAATGCTTCCATGTTTTAGCGTATTTAATGAGTAAAGAAAATATCACACGAAGTCTAGAACTATATCGGTCCGGAACCAGCAAAGCAGTGCATGCCGCTGATATGAAAAACGTAAAGGCCATGAAATTAGCAAGTAGAGGACAAATATTTTAATGAATGTTTGCCGTTCAAGAACCTTTACATTTTTGTACATATGCAACGGCCAGGGAAAAATCTCAATGACGCTGTCCTTCGTTCCAGTGTACTGCGCAGCAGCAGCTGTCACCGGTCATGTATTGCGAGTGATTGCACCGAAACTTTTAGTCGCAACAGCGAGCGATCGATAGGCCCTTGAAAGTTTGTGCTAGGATGGGGCTCCTTGCGTTACATCACTCCAGGTGCATGGGTGTGGCCACGAAATGCAACCCGAGTTAGCAATGTTCGCGCTAAAATGTCTTTTCTAGTCTGAAAAAGGCACTGTAGGTGACGAAATCCAGAATGACTTCCGGCGCCGGTGGTTGTTTTGGTCAGCGGAGCGTGAAGTTCGAAAAAATTTCGGAGGGGGGGGGGGGGGGGGCTGAAGCCCTAGGCTACGCCCCTGCTGACTTGACTGTTAAGGGCCATGAATGTCATCGACCCATCTTGAGTTTCCTCTTGGCGTCCTGTTCAGCGTCAGCCTCGTGGTTCTTTGCGCTTACGTACCACACACAGCCGCTTGCGTGATAGGAATCCAGCTCGCTTCTTCTAAAGGTAAGTTGGCCACCGTGAACATCGTTCCTTTGTGATGTAGCTGGGTGAAGGCACTGTGGAACAGCATCGTTTGGGACAAGAAAACTTTCCTTTCTTGCCCTCTCTGATGAGTCGTGAAATTTCATCCGGGTTCTGCGTGTCATTTCTTTTTTCGCATGATGTCCACGTAACAGTCCAGAGCAATATGAGGAGGAAGAAAGTCTGAGCATTCATTTATTCATTGCACTCCATTACTATGTGCGTAAAAATACGAGTTTTCTTTTTGTTTTCTAACTAGGTTTCTTCTTGGCTTGTGATATCCAAGTCATTCTCAGAGTTGGTGAAAAAAAATAACCAGGAAATTTGATATTGTGCGCAAAAACCTTGTTCCCTCTCATATTGCTCACGACTGTACTTCATGTGTAAACCATGCGGAATGTGCACAAAAAGCGCACGTAAATCAAACTGAGAACATTTAAAAAAGCATGCGAATCGCCTTAAAATTTCCGTATCATGCGGCCAGCCTTTTCGCCGCGATTAAATACACGTGACTCCTACAGAACGCTTCCACTGCGCGTGGTCTGTCGGTGCGTGACAAAATGGCAGCAGCTGCCAGCAGGGAACATCCACAAACAATGGCGAAGCGTCGAACGCTATCTGGATCACCCTCGTTAACAGACACGTACAGCGTCTTTCAGCTCGAGCGCAGGGAGCCTCTTCACGCCTGCCAGTTATCTGTTCTTTTGCATTCTGCAAGTGGCTATCAAGCCTTAAAGGAATAGAGTGAACGGCGACAGAGGCGCACAAGTGCCGTAAGTTGCGAGTGGGGATTAAAAACACTATTTTCGCCCGTGACCGACGAGTAAGGATAAGGCTAGCACTCGGGGGGAGGGGGAGGGCGTGCGTTTAACGGTGCCTACTGACGACTGTTTTTCAGGAGGCGTACTAAAGCGGCACATTGCGGCGTCCAGACGCAACGTGCAAAGCTCGCGTCGCCTCCTCTCTGGCCGCAGGCGGAGATAGTGGGCCATGCCGGGAAATCAGAAGTGAAACAAGGGAGGCATTAACGAGCTCCATCAAGGACGGAACGAGGCGAAGCAAAGCCGCAGAGAAAGAGAGAGAAAGAAGGAGAAAAAAGACAGAGAAGAAAGGGAGACGTGTTTCCACGAACTGTGCGGTCCTCATCCCTGGACTGGGTGTCAAGGTCTTCGGGCCGGCAAAGCGGACGGGTTGAACGTTTCTCTTTCAGGTCGGCCGCGCCTGCGTGTCGTTCTTGTCTTATTTTTTCCTCCTTCAATGCCGTTCAGTGTTGCCGGCCGGCGGCGTGTTCTGCTCGCTGCGTAGGAATTCACAGCAGGGGTGCCGGGTGTTGCCGTAGGTGGCGAAATCTGTGCAATGCGCTTCCTTTGGACCGGTATATGGAGGGGGCTTCGTCCAAGGAGTGACCGCGGATCCTGTCCATTACAGAGAAATAGCTGACAGAATAATCGTTGAGCGTAGGCAGAGCGTTTTACAGCCGCTATCCGACGATAAATAGCGGCTTAGGAATATGCCTAAAGAGGAAAACGCATTGCAGTTGTATCTTGCCAGCGCCTACCAAAAAAATTTAGAACCTAACAGAAAAGCTTTAAATTAAATTAAGGGCAGGGTAGCGAGATAGGAAAAGGAAGATGATGGGGATAACGTTAAAATGAAGGAATTGATAATGGGCCAGGGAACAAATACAAGATAATATCCTCGCAGAAATCAAGAAGAAATGAGCACGGGCGAGGAACTTTATGGGAAGGGAAGATAACAGGTGGTACCTTAGGATAACGGGGTGGATTCCGAGAGGACGAAAGTGCAGCAGGTGGCGGCAGAGGGGTACGAAGGGAGATGAGATTGTGAAAATTTGCTGAAATAGGATGAACGATCGCTGGAGCAAGAAAGACCTTTGTCCTGCAGTACACGTAAGCAGGATGGTAGTTCCGACGATGATAGTGGGCTACCGTCCAGGTGTTTATGCTATCCTGACGCTGCATTCTTTGCTCTAAGTACTGGACACTGAATCTCAGTTGAACTCTGATAGTGCAGCGGGTTCTGATTTTTCTCACGGCATTATACTTTAATGTGCTCGCAACTTTATGATGCAGTATAGCCGGTGCATGAGGGCGCAATTTTTGTCGCCCCGTTCCTGTAGTTTGCGCGCACCCCTTTTCTTGTTCTGGCTGCCCTTATGTTTTGGTCATGCTTTCTTGTTTCCTCCTACTTCGTTGCATGTTTTTTTTTCTCTCTTTCTGACCATTCGGTAGTCTATTATAAAATTTCGAAGGTCTGCCGCCCGTCACGTGTCTTCTCTATCTATAGGACCCACAAGACAATTTCTTGGCGGCTGACGGTCAAGGGAGCGCTGCCTTGGCAGACCTCATTTATTCTTAAAACATTCCTGACAGGAAATGGGACCGAGCTTCAAGCTGCACGTTCCGGGTGAGAGGCTTGTCAAAGTAAAGCGCCTGCACTGAGGTTGGTCCAGGTCGGTCATCCTGTAAGGTTGACCGCCGTAAAATAGAGAGGCCGATTCGCAACCCCAGTGGCTGTCTTATCGCCCGCGCCGGTACGTCTATCGCCCGTTTTCCCCAAAGCTCCGGTAAAATCGCTCGCACTTCAGTCCTCACCTCACTCGTTACAGCATGTGCCTCTACAACCTGATTACATGTGCGCCAGGCAGCCGTCCAGCTCTTTCCGAGGCTTCCTACGCGCGATGGAATGCACCCTGAAAAATAAATAAATCGCGACCCTGAACCCCTCAGCTGGCGGTCGAGTGGCTGACCAGCTTCTAAAGCTTCCGTTTAGATGGCGCCACACACTCGTCGTTCCAGTTGGCCGCTGGCGCTGAGTTTGAGTTGGTGAGGGAGTACACGTCTCTCGCGCTGCTGCTATGTGTCATCCTTCATTTGCATGCAGTGATGCGGTGTAGCAAGAATTGTTCATATCTTTATTCATTCAAAAGCCTGCCTAATAGCGTCTCAGTATGTTGTTGCCGGTGTATGCTACGTCTCATAAAGGCTTTAATTTTGTCTGCCAGCTAGACAGACAGACAGACAGACAGACAGACAGACAGATAGATAGATAGATAGATAGATAGATAGATAGATAGATAGATAGATAGATAGATAGATAGATAGATAGATAGATAGATAGATAGATAGATAGATAGATAGATAGATAGATAGATAGATAGATAGATAGATAGATAGATAGATAGATAGATAGATAGATAGATAGATAGATAGATAGATAGATAGATAGATAGATAGATAGATAGATAGATAGATAGATAGATAGATAGATAGATAGATAGATAGATAGATAGATAGATAGATAGATAGATAGATAGATAGATAGATAGATAGATAGATAGATAGATAGATAGATAGATAGATAGATAGATAGATAGATAGATAGATAGATAGATAGATAGATAGATAGATAGATAGATAGATAGATAGATAGATAGATAGATAGATAGATAGATAGATAGATAGATAGATAGATAGATAGATAGATAGATAGATAGATAGATAGATAGATAGATAGATAGATAGATAGATAGATAGATAGATAGATAGATAGATAGATAGATAGATAGATAGATAGATAGATAGATAGATAGATAGATAGATAGATAGATAGATAGATAGATAGATAGATAGATAGATAGATAGATAGATAGATAGATAGATAGATAGATAGATAGATAGATAGATAGATAGATAGATAGATAGATAGATAGATAGATAGATAGATAGATAGATAGATAGATAGATAGATAGATAGATAGATAGATAGATAGATAGATAGATAGTACTTTTATTCATGTCAATTCTTGTGCACCAAAAATCAGGCCTACCAAAGCCTCGAAGGGCTTGAGTGGCAGCGCAGGAAGCGGTAACAGCAGAAGCATGCAGCCTCCGACGATTATTCACCTTTATAAGCTCTGATTTTTACTTTCTACCTATGCAAATTATAAAAGCTGCAGCGGCGAGCGCGCATTGTGCCGCATAATTAAAACGTTGCTTTTGCGGGGGGGGGGGGCGGCAACAGAGTTCTCCAGCCAGCTCAGCTTCCTAACTTTCACCGTATATACATGCAATACGCTTTGGAAATAATGAGCTTGTAGATGACGCTGAAAAGGAGTATATGCAGGGCCATCACTATATCAGCTGTGTTCATTTGAAGCATTCATACACTGACGTCCATTATTTTCTCGCAGCGACATAACTGGACGCGCAATTTTTCAAACCTCTGCACTTATCGCATATAAATAGGCAGCCATCACTGGGATTTTATACCACCTCTGAATAGTGCAGACACAGGTTCTGATCGCGTGCTGTTGAACAGCGAAACTATATAAATAAATTTACGGCAAGATATTCGTTACGTGTCATACCCGGCAATTCTGGACAAAAGCAATTTTAAGCGGGAAATCTTTTTATGAACGCAATTTTTTCATATAATGCAAGATTTCACTATAACAATGACTACATCCGCAGATCACCCGATGACAGTCTTGCATTTTTTTTCTATTAAGGTTTTTCCTGTCGTCAAAAGCGTTCCCCAGTGGTTGGTTGGCTGTTGGGGAAAGGAAATCAAGCAGTATCTGTCTCACATATCTCGGCGGACACCTGAACCACGCTTCAAGAGAATGAACAAAAGAGGGACTGAGAGAAGAAAGGAAGAAAGCGGTGCCGTAGTGGAGGTCTCCGGAATAATTTCGACCACCCGGGGATCTTCAACGTGCACTAACATCGAACAGCACACGGCCGCCTTTTGCGTTTCGCCACCATCGAAACGCGGCCGCCGTGGTCCGTTTCGAACGCAGGTACTCCGGATCGTTAGCCACGATTGTGGATTTTTATGGCTCAAGAGCATCTATGGCCAAAGAGCGCCTTGGCACAAGGTGTTTTCGACTACTCAGGTGGAGTCAAATGCCCATTTTCCAAGCATTCAACCCCAGATAAGCCAAGCACCAGGCCAAGAAAAGCATGTACCCATTGTATCACCGGTGGGCACCAGGCTGCACTGGGAATCGAACCACGCACCTCCCGCATGCGGGGCGGATGTTCAATCACTTGGCCACCGCTGCGGTCCCAGTGGTTTTCTCTGAAAGTCCTAACTGTTCAATGCGATCGATGGGAACGCTTAAAAAAAGATTTTTCTACATACCAGAAGAATTATAGACCATTACCTTCAATGTTTCGATAACAGTATGTTACAATTTCTCAGCTTTCAAGATTTTTGTCCAGGAACGTTTGACATGCGTATAACAATGAGCAGAATTGCCTGTTACGTTCTGTTAATCGAAGACTGCAAGAATTGCTGATGTCAGAGAAATTAATGCTGTTCCTGCCTGCAGGTATCGGCGTGGCTTTTGTCATGGCCTCTCTTTACACACAGCTCCACGGCCTCGCGCCAATCTGAGAAAACCTCGGACATTGGTCATAGTAACATGACCGGAGCATGCCCAGTGATAAGCATTTCAACTTCAGCTTGCAATTCTTGGGCCGTTTTTCTCCTGCCCGTTCAATGATGCGCGACATCTTCATATTTGTGTCCAAAGTAGAGCATTCCGAATGGTGCTTTTCGAAGCCGAATCGAATAAAAAATGAATATTCGTATGACTATTCGCTACTTGTACGAATATTTTGTAAAGAACGAATATTTGTACGAAACAGAGAGGAGCTAGAGGCAGCGCTGTAACTCGTGACGTTAAAGCTGTAGTTGTCGAAAGACGAAACAGTGATCTTCCACTATGAGGCACGGATCACGATGTGAATATGTTAAGTCTGTGACCGTAATCTCATGCGTCTCGGAAAATTGCATTTTGATAGAGAAGACGACGGCGAGAAAACTAGCGCCACATCTCAGTTGATGACAGGGGCTGGAGTTATAAGTCATGTCCTTATCTCTTATCAGCTCCCGAAGGGATGAAAGCGGCTAGCAGAAAAGAAGCACGCTCAAGGAGGAGGCGTTCCTCCTGCGGACAACAACCCTTTCCGGCAGGATGCAAGAGGGGCAAAGGCTCATAGAAGCGAATAGGGCGCCACGTCGCGGCCAGAGGAAGACACTCAGTGGCAATGCCGCCCGTGCCCTAGAGCATGAGGGAGGGAGCAATGTTCTTAAGTTGCGTGCCGGTCATAGTTCACAGTGCCTCATGTGGCTGGATTGGAGTGGCCGGATGTCACAGACTGAACCTCGTGTAGGAAAGCTCGAGTAAGCCCCAGTAAGAACGAAGCTGTCTGGAAAGGAATGTCTTGAGTACCGCTCGAACGGGGCACGTCAGGAAACACAGGGTTCGGTACCCCAGCGAAACGGCACAATGGAAGATCTTCGGTCCATTGAATCGTGAGGATGGCGCTGCAGCCTGCCAAGTGCCCCGAAAAGTGTGGGACGTTCTCTTAGCAGGTATTTCCTCGATATAATTACAATCACCGGTGATGAATGCCTACTATCGGTGCATTTGGCTTTTGCTGCTTTTGTAAAAGAACAGAAACGAGCGTTGACTGAAGCAATGGCGCACGGCATATTATAACCGGGAACTTGTCCTCTCAGTCTTGCTGAGAGGAATAAACGTTTGAACAGTGGCCACTTCACGTCCGACAAAGAACTAACTGGTGCCGACTGCCGCTGATGTCGTCAATAGCCTCCCTCATGCCTCTAGAACAGTATGCAATGGCAACTGACTAGTGCACTGTTGATGGCAGCTACTATACCGTCGTCTTTAGGGACATATAAAAAGAGTTGTGGTCTTGAGAAAACGGAACTTGCATGCTTTAAATTGACCAGTTTCAATTAGTATACTAAATTTAAATATTTTTAATTCAATATCACTGAAATCCGTCGCTTAAGCCCAGTCTTAAGGAGCCTCATATGAAAGGTGCGAGGCTCAGCTTCTCGTTTGCTGTCGCACTCTGGGCTTGTGGAAAATGTAACAGGAGTGAGCCAGACACGAGCATTTCTTACTCGCGAAGTGCTTTGTGCATTGGGTGTCATTCGAGCCTGTGAGCTACAAAGCCGCACCCACAGCAACCTTCTTGCAGAGCTTCGTACATGCGTAGCCGTTGTCAAATTGAGACAGTCGAGTGCGATGCGTGGGACTGTGCCGCATAGAGAGTGGGGGCGAAGCCATTGAGAGCACGGGAGCACTTGGTGGGCTGGTGAGGCTGCAAACCGGGTAGGCTCAGGCCTAAATCATATCATGGCATCTCTTAGCGGCAGATTCAATACAGACGAAGCAAAAGAACCGTCGAAATACATATTTTGTTTTGTTTGCTACTTCTGGTAACATTGCTAAATTTTGGTCTAAAAACAGAATATCGGCCAGCGTTGCGAAGTATATGATTTCTGTTTCGACACGTAAGAGTTGAAATCGTGCTTGCTTACTGAACGTTAATGGCTGCGTTACCTCCCTGCTAACACATGGATCATCATCATCATTTATTTACCCTTAAAGGCCCTTGGTTTAGGGCATTACATAAGGGGAGGGGGGGGGGGGAGTAGTCGTTACATATACAATGGTACAACAAAAATCAATACAAAGTGCAGGGTTCTTGTTAAACATTAACATCATTACAAGCATCAACACTAATAAAGACACAGCGGCTCAAGAACAACTTGGAAAAAACAAAAAACAGACGCATACACATTCAAAAACACGGCAAAATATCTCAGCCCTTAAAATGTGCTGTTAATAAGTGCCTGAATTTATTAGGTTCTTTATTTATTAGGTTCAGCACCATGGAACTACAAGTTTCTGATATAATATAGTCACATATAATTGTAATAAAGTACTGTGCAAACAGAGTTAATACATTTGATGCGCGTTGAAGCGCATAATGCTTCAAGCGCAGATCTATTAAAACGCTAGTTTATCTATTAAAACCCGATACGTCGTGGTTAACAGAGGTTGAACGAAGAAAGCCATTTAGAACAGAAGACGGGATGATGCGTACAACAGCCAAGTTTGGTTTGTTCACCAATAAATCAAGAATAAATCAAAGATGGTACTTGCGCGTATAATTTCGTCTTGTGCTCTTTTTTTTTCTCGCATGCAATACAACGCGCAACCTCCCATGTCGAACGAAGACTAACTTTAATTCCTCACCGGCATCTACTGTAAATATGCCTTACCTCGTTTCCAGAGTGTCGATGCACAACGACATTTACAACGCCAACCAGCCTATATGCTTCTCGTGAGGCAAACGACTAATTATATTGAACACCCGTTCGTAACAGTGGCTTTCTGCGAGTGAATCCTAACCGTTCGGCCCAGTGCTCGTGCTGACAGAATCCGGACTTTCAATGCTGGGCTGCAGCGCAGTGTCCATGACGCCCATAGCTGGCGAACAGTACCACATCAAAGGACGCTCCGACAGTAACCGAAAGCGCACAAAGCATATATGTCACATTTGTCTCCGGCAAAATATGCAAATTTTGGGAGAGCAAATCTAGTCGCTCCACAGAGCGAACGGGGATCGACGGCTGCTCCTAATCTGCGACGGGAACTCGCACTCAGTGCATCAAACATCGCCATTGGGATAGCTTAGCTTTAGTTGGGACCTAAAATTTTATAAGGATTTGCTTTTAGGATCCAGCATGACGAATCAGAGATGAACAAGTCCGCTGAATTTTCATGACCGTGATACTGGCGCAGAAAATTAAGTCTTGTCATGTGGCATGAGATGCCACATGACAAGACTTAATTTTCTGCGCCAGTTTTTCAAGGACTTGTAATGGGGCATGACATGCCACATGGCAAGTGCTTGAAAAACTGGCGCAGAAAATTAAGTCTTAATTCGATTAGATAAGTGGCGCGCTTGTATTTTTCCTTTTACGCTGAGTGTATGAGAGGGGTTCAACAGTTGCATCTTCTTATATTGCACCGCCGTCTTGCGTTTCCTCTCGCGCTGGCGACAGGTGCAAATATTAATTTTTCCCTATATTTTTAAAAGCAAAGAAGAATCTAAGTACGGCAGTGCTATTACTCAACACGAAATAGTTTAGGTTGCTCGATCGTGCATTCAAACCAGCGTAACGTTGCTATTTTCCACGATTGCTTAGTCAATCTCTACTAAGGGGCAGTAAAGTGCAGTTTAAAGTTTTGAAACTGTTCCTCATTTCTGAATGCGTGCCTCACACACTCTAGTCACGTGCCGTGTCGGTTTCAAAATTTATTTCTATGCCTTTCCGCTTCCGTAGCATTTTATTCTTTTCCCAAAGCTAGGAAAACGCTTTTTGACCCCATTTCGGTGCAAGCCGACGCCAAAACTGACACGGAAACTTTCTCTCCGAAAGTTATCCAGCAGAAAAAAGCCTTCCCATCCCACGCATCCCGAACGAGGTTCGAACCGCCGTTAGCGCAAATGGAGAAGTTTCGTTTCCCAATCTCTCAGACCACTCGGCCATCGCCACAGCGTCTCGCGCAACGCTTTGTAAGTGACTTAGTATAGCTATAGGGACTAGATCGTCGCTGTCGTCACCTTTCACCCGTTCTATGTGTGCTTCCAAGCGCCCGGGAAATGCAGCCATGATCATTAGTGCACGTTAACTATCCCCAGGTGGCCGAAATTATTCTGAACTCATATATCTTTGGACACCTGAAGCGCGCCATAAGGGAAGGGATAAAGGAGGGAGTGAAAGAAAGGAAGAATAGGTGCCGTAGTGGAGGGCTCCGGAATAATTTCGACCATCTGGGGATCTTTAACGCGTCCGTGGGCTGTGCGATGTCAGTGCACGTTAAAGATCCCCAGGTGGTCGAAATTATTCCGGAGCCCTCCACTACGGCACCTCATTCTTCCTTTCTTCTTTCATTCCCTCCTTTATCCCTTCCCTTACGGCGCGGTTCAGGTGTCCAACGATACATGACACAGATACTGCGCCATTTCCTTTCCCCCAAAAACCAATTATTATTATTATTAGCCCTCCACTACGACACCTCTTTCTTCCTTTCTTCTTTCTCTCCCTTCTTTATCCCTTTTCTTACGGCGCGGTTCAGGTGTCCCCCGATATATGAGACAAATAATGCGCGATTTCCTTTCCCCAAAAACCAATTATCATTAGTGAAGCCCGGTGTCTCAAGAGATAGGAAGTGTCGGTTGTGTCGCCAACAACAGGTGTGTGTACCTGCACACGAAGGTCACTGAGGAGGTCAAGTGTCAAGACGCCCGAACGCGTCTCTGTGACAATAACAGCGGGCGGGCGCTGTGGGCGCGTCGAGCAGCGAAAGCAACCAGGGAGCCTGAGTGATCCGCTGTAGCTCGAGTCAGAGTAGGGAGCGAAATTAACGACACGTCCAACAGCCAAGAGACCCGGTCACCACCAGCACTTAGGAGCCGTAGAAGAATGTGATTTGCCTTTGCTGTAATACATTTCATTCCAAACCTATACTATCGACGACTAGATAGACTGTCGGCTTTATTTTCATTATTTTTGTTTGCTGGTGGCATACGTTTGTGTTTCTTCCTTCTACACATTGTCCACCTACGCCCTCAAACTACTTTAAATAAATAAAGGGACATGGAGACAAAGAAAATGTCTGGCAAGCGTTCTCCGACTGCAAAAAAAAGAAAGTTAATAAAAAGAGGAAACTGTGGTGGTGGTGGTAGTGGTTTTATTAAAAATAATAGTAAAAAGGAAGGAAAAGATTTTTGCTAGCCCCGGCATCTGCCATCGATACTGAATCACCTGAGCTGGGGCAGCGGAAATAAAGGACAGCAGGCAGAATGGAGAAATGAAATGAAAGAGGTGAGGGGACAGGAGTAGAGGACAGGGGGAGAAGTAATATGTACAAACTATTTACGCAATAAGTAATATGTCCAGGTTGTGCGCGTGATTAGTTCAGTTGAGAGGAATTAAATCACACACGCGCACAGCACTGTGTTGGCCACAACTGGAGTGGGGCGTCCAGTTATTACTCGTTCAAGGTAGAACTCGCGGAGCGTTCGGTCACTGCGTGTAACTACCTGACGGAGAACAGACGGGACGTCAAGCCCGTGTGTTCGAGGAATGCACAGAGGCTCACCAAAGTTCGCTCACGAGTGCGCGCACTGCCCTGCGGCCACAATAGCGTCTTGATGGAGTCTGGTAGTATGCCCTGCGCCCTATAGGCCGCGAGCATATCGCGACGAGCATCGGCGAACGCGGAGCAGCGAAGGAGCAGATGTTCTAGTGTTTCCACTGCACCGCATCCGTCACACACATCACTCATCGCGATTCCGTGCCGCACCCGTCGTTCCCCGGGCCACACGCAGCCAATGCGCGCGCGGAGGATCATTGCACGTTGCGACCGTGTAAGTGCGCGACAGCCGGTGACACTGTCGATGCCACTGTCGGTGACACTGAGGAAACTGTGTAAAACGGATTTAGATGGAATCAGTGTGGTGTTCACCAGAGAAACTAGCTTATAATAATCTGGGTTTTCTTACCTGCACGCTTACAAACTGACGTCAGAGTATTAACAATGATAGCAACAATCATTTATGGCAGGGAAAGTTATCTCAATATGCTTAAGCACTGGACTTTCTTCCACTTCCAGTGGAGTCTTAATAATTCGTTGGATTTGTTTCTTCATGTCGAACTTTGACCTGACACGGTTCTCACTGTCCTCACAGTGAGATGTTAAGAATCGAGCGTTCAACACACATGGTAGTGTTTGACGTGTACGCGTGGGGTTATCGGGGGAACCACCTTGACGTGACTTGCATCATAGCACACGCGAACAATAGAGATAGTATGTTCGTTCAACCTTTAGACGTGCACGCAACACTCAGGCCACGCTGGCTGAATAATTGCGAAAGCGCTTAGCCCATTGCAATTCACCCCTGCTCTAACATGCACGGGCAGATGTGCAGCATGCAGATGCCGATCCACGAATATGCATAGGGGAGGAGGGCGCGCGGGTGCTGCTTCCACCCCAGACTCGCGGCGGCGTCGGCTGTTTGTCGCGGCTGCTCGGCCGTCGGCTTCCGAGTTCAGGGCCGAACGAACGTGCGTCAGAAGAAAACACCGGGCGCGCTCTTTTTCCGTTCCTTCGTTTTCTATTTATTCGTTCGTTCCGCCCCTTCGGCACCACGCACCGTTCACCGCCCCCCGTTATGCACGGGCCGTCCGACGCCGTGCTCTGGTCCCGTACCCAACAACCACACCCACTGCCTCCGTCCCGCGCAGCTCCTTTTGCGCCTTCGGTTGCACGCGGGTGCTGAGCCATGCGAGGCGAGCCAAGGCGCGCACATTTGCCGAGCAAGATGGCCGCTGACTTCGCACAGAGGCCGACTTACTGGTTTTATTCATTTTTTAATTTATTTATTTTCAGACGCGATTATAGGAGATCTTGGCATCTGCAACCAGAGCAAACTACTCCTTTTCCCCTAATGGGATGAATTCGCGGTGAAGAATGAGTATGAATGTAAGAAAAGGTTCCCGCAACCTCGACAGGAAAAATTTGCTCTCCGTGGAGTGTTTCCACTTAAAAAAAAATGCTCGGGTGCAATGTATATACGCCATAAATGTCGCAAACCGGGTGTTAAGTCATGGCATGTACTGTCGCGCTCAACATGAGTTGCAACGCGCCGTCATCGACCGGAGCTGGCTCCCTCGTCTGCATCCTCCAACAATCACTCGGAATTCTGGGAAGAACTGCCATTCCAGGAAACGACCACACTCCCTCTCAGGAAACAGCTTGGTATAACTGAAATGCATTCTATTTGACTGTGGTATTCTACTGCATCCAAACTACCATTGATAAGTTCATTATATATTTCCTGTTATTGGCCCAATTAAGAATTTGACGAAATATTTGATACTGAATTCAATTTCATGCAAGCGAATTCCGTGAACATGTTTTACTATAGTAAAACACGTAGGGGGCTCGTTTACTGATCCGGAGTTCCCGGGTTCGAACCCGACCGCGGCGGCCGCTTTTCGATGGAGGCAAAACGCTAAGGCGCCCGTGTGCTGTGCGATGTCAGTGCACGTTAAAGATCTCCAGGTGGTCGAAATTATTCCGGAGCACTCCACTACGGCACCTCTCTCTTCTTTTCATCTTTCACTCCCTCCTTTATCCCTTCTCTTACGGCGCGGTTCAGGTGTCTAACGATATATGAGACAGATACTGCGCATTTCCTCCCCCATCCCCCCCAAAAAAAACAATTATTACACCGGCACAATGCATGCCCCGCGATTATCCACTGCAGGCTTGTCTTCCTCATTCGCGTGCATTCTAGGCCAGGAAGGGCTAAATGTACTCTAGATATTACTTTCGTACGAGGACTAACCGCCATGCCGCAGCCATTAATCCCTCAGACACCAACCGTTATTCTTCTGTGGTCTGGCTGCTAAGGGACATCGGTCGCAGGTAGTCTCCACATGTATCACCCGTTCGTTGCGAGGATGGATTAAGCGGTGAAGTTAATGCGTTTACCAATTTTTTGGTCGGGGTGACTGGGCGTGACTAAGTTTAAGCATTTCAGAGCAGTATCTCCATCACGGAAGCTTTCCAGGCTTTACGGTCACCTCGTCCTTGTCGCAGTCGAGATGTCAAACAGTGTCACAACGACACTGTTTGGCATCTCAAGATACTGAATATCTTCACCTCTCCGGGGTGACGCGGCGAGTAACAATAGAGAACTGCATGGTCAAGTTACCACAGTCTGCAGTGGCCAAATGGAGCGGCGACAGTAGTTGGTGATAATGAAATGGGAAGGCTTATGCGCAGTATTTACTCAGTGGCAAAGTTCTTGAAGAAAGAGCAAGCAGAGGCACAGTTCGACGCGCTTGTGAGGGCTCGAAAGCTATGGTTCTGACTGTGGCAAGTGCGATGTGCGCCATTGTCATTCGCTGCTATTCGCAGCGGAGAAAATAGCATGTTGTCTACCGATTTCTCCTCTTTATGAAATAGCGATGCGTTAGCCTTAGACTCAAAGTTTTGTTATTCCTTGAAAGGCAGCCTGTGCAGACATCTCGCATTTGATTGTAGAGATTGTGAGAGTGAAGTGCTTGTCACGAACACTCACAAGCTTTACAAGCACACACTTTTTCCCAGACAGTGGGAATTCTTGGGATGTGCCACAGATTCACGAGTGGGGCTAAGTGTATTAGCCATCCCTCGCTGTTAGAACTGGAAGTAAACCTTCTTGATAGAGGGTTCCAGTGCATCAGGAGAAAGAAATCATGGTTGCACGCCGCATTTCTATACGTGTACAGATAGCATATGCGATAGTTTTTCGTACATATTTGTGCGTTTCTGAAAACAAACTCATTGGAAGCCCGCCTTTGCGTCGTCTTTTTCTTCAATTCGCTCTTGTATTTCCTTGCACCATTATAACGCATCGTGAACCCATCATATTCTAGACCTCAGCAATGCCGATTGCGCTTCTAACGGGCAAAGGGTCTGGTTGCTGCCCGTGTTTTGGTGGAAAGTTTACTTTGCAGGTTGCTTTCTTGGACCGACTTGTGGCTGGCTAGTTGGTGCACGCCTAAGAATATCCAGTCTCCGGTACAGGGGCGCACACATGCAAGCAAACAGCACCCAGAATCTAATAACCACGAGTGAATGTCGATGCCACTTGCATGTATGCGGGATTTGTTGGGAGCTTCATACTCGCATGGTTTGCCGAGGGAAAAAAAAAAACATTTTGCAGTGGCATTCCTTCTTTGTCCTCTCTGCGATCGAGTGCCTCTCTCTTTCTGCTACAACAGTTTTCATCAGGGTGTTTCCGCTTAACCACAGCTTGCTGGTACTATCATCGAACCACCCGTTAACGCTGGTTTGAAAGAATTTGGCCCACTCGAGGGTAGCTTAAACTTTCCCGCTTACGCTGACGCTTTCGGTTCCTGGTCCCATGGGCCCACTAAACGAGCGAGCATATCCACTTCGGTGCGCGCCGATTGGCTGAAGCTGCACTCGGTTGAAATTGCACTTGGAGCAACTACTCAAGCATAAAAATCAAATATTTCGGCAATTGTGCAATAAACACTTATTGTTCACGGTTAAAGCGTTCGAAAGCAGTAGCAGGCACCTGTTTCATTAAGTGAAGCCGTCAGGCTGCTTACACGCATTTAACGTGATCCGAAACGGCGATTCGTTTCATTGATTTTTGTTTGCACCCGCCGCGGTGGCTCAGTGGTTAGGGCGCTCGACTACTGATCCGGAGCTCCCGGGTTCGAACCCGACCGCGGCGGCTGCGTTTTTATGGAGGAAAAACGGTAAGGCGCCCGTGTGCTGTGCGATGTCAGTGCACGTTAAAGATCTTCAGGTGGTCGAAATTAATTCGGAGCCCTCCACTACGGCACCTCCTTCTTCCTTTCTTCTTTCACTCCTTCCCTTATCCCTTCCCTTACGGCGCGGTTCAAGTGTCCAACGATATATGAGACAGATACTGCGCCATTTCCTTTCCCCGAAAACCAATTAATTAATAATTTTTGTTTGCGGCAACAGAACGCGCCCAGTCGAAGCCACGCCCGTTTGGACATGTCCTTTTAGTGTACACTTCTAGAATGCGGGACGCGACTTGCAGCTGCCCTAATACCGGTGTGCACGCATTGTTCTCGCCTTTGGCTGACGCTGATGACGCTATGCATACAGCGCCTTGTGCGCCTGATTGGACGCTGACGGCGCAGTGCGCCCCGCGGGCCGCGTTCGGCTCGGAGCGTTTCGGCGGCCGGCCTTGACTCCGTTGGCTGCTGCCGCCGCGCTGGGAGTCGCGTCGGCGGTGCCGTGTTCGCTGGCCGCAATCCGAGCGCGGATGTGACGTCGCCCCGTGGGCAGGCGGCGTGGCCTGATGGCTTGCCTTGTGCCCTCTCACCCTCCCTCCCCTCTCCCCGTTCAGCCTACTTTCGCAGGCGACTCGAGCCGTGTCGTGTAAGTCATGCTGCTCGTGCCGCTCCCCCCGAGCGACGCCGCCGACCGCACAGCGCAGCGGGGCCCAGTTCGGGCTCACGGGACGTAACATTGCATCCCCCCCCCCACAGTCTCTTTTCCTCTAGGACAACGGCGGACCTTGCGGAGCGGTGACGATTTTATTCCAAGGCTCTCTGTCACCTCTCTGTCTCTAGGTCTGTCCTTTGGTTGGCGAGCACGGCGTATGGTGTTCTAGATGCGTAACACGATCGATATCCACATCCACAATTCTCACGTCATCTTTATCTTAATAACTATCACAGCCTCGTCGTAGTGATGAAGATCAATGTCTGTGGGAAGGAAGAAATCCAAGGATAACTGTCGCCGTAATAGGGAGAAGAATGAGCAAGTACTTCTGATTGGAAGGAGAGTTCAGCTCGAAGACATGTCCCAGTGATATCTGGTCACTCGGCCAGCATCTGCCACTGCATACTAGCGATTTTCTTAACCTCCTTATTCCACTTCATATCCCTGTCGGCCACAACGGAGTTTTACTTCTTTTGGTGTCACTCTTATAGAGTTGAAAGAATTACAGCCAGGATCAACCTTATCGCACTTTGGGAAAGAAGATACGGACGATACATACAGTTAAGGGGTTTCGCAGTCGATGAATTTATTGAAACCGTCTATACTGGTGCCACCAAGAAAACAATAATTACGCATTGTAAGCGTAGCACATGTGTTACCCAAGTCCATTTCTTCATGAACTGCTCCACGGAAAACTCCAACTTCTCGGTATTCTTTGTTTCGCTCACTTCAGAGTCCATTTTATAATTTCTGGCTTTCCTCAAATCATTAAGTTGTACTGAAAGGATATACTGGTTCAATGTTTTGTTTCATCGGATACCCGTTGGCTGCTATTCATTACCAGGAACTGTATAACAAATAAACTTACACCCGGCGGTACTGCCGTGCAAGTCGGCGCACGTATTGCTACTAAATTTTCTTTGGTGAGTCTTACTATATCATTTGTGTACCGTCGCCAGCAAGTAGCTTTGTCACTTTTTCGGGTACGCCAGACGGAACGACAGCGTTCTGGTACTGTCATGGTCACGAGCGCCATTTTCTACAATGCTCCAGAAGGTTGTCTGTGTTGAGAATGTCTTATCTCGAAAAGTTCACTTCCGTCTTTAAATAAACAGCTGCCCAAAGTGAAGGCCCTTCTGGTGTTTACCAGTTGTTCCTTCCTTGCTGATTTCATGTTATCTCATAGCTGTGAGCTCACACTTTTCAGTGCTCTGTATCGATCTCGAAAACAGCTTGACTGCGATGTTTAAGTTTGCCGTTCATTTAAATAAGTTGCGGAGAAATATGCGCCAAATAAACTCGCTAGCTTTCCAGCGATTAGTGAGAAGTAGGTTGATTTAAGCGGTTGTCTGAAAAAAAAATATTTCGTTTCAGCCAGGTGGGCGACGATAGAATAGAGACCATCAGTGCCAACAGGACAAAAGTGATCAAAGCCTGACATTAAAGTACGATGTGCCCAGTAACTAGAAAGTACAAAAGCAATCTCTTTCGAGAACGAAAGAATGCAATTGAAGAACTCCTGAGCGAGAAAATCTCGAGCTATAAAATGAGGTTGGGCCAGCATAGCAGTTAAAATTGATGTTTATGCGGAAAGAAAGTGGTCCATGAAAAAGACGGAGGAAGCACCGAAGCAAAGAGAGTACAAAGTCAAGAAGCACGAACCTGGGTTTTCGTATAAAGCGGATATTCGTAGTAAAATATAAAGTAAAAATTATATCATAAGCTTTCACATGAGTAAGACAGCCGTTCCAAAATGAATAAGGCAACAGTAAAACCAACATGTGGGCTCTTATTAAGAATTTTGGAGTCGTATGATCACGGGCTGTAACAAAGGAAGAAGTAAAGCAACCTTACAGGGAGTCAAGAGGGCAAAAGCTGGAAACGAGTATGCAATGACTGCATTGCATTCTTCCGTATATGTTGCCGCCATATATGGCAGACTATATGGTGGTAACATCGTGGTCAGAATACTGGCACACCTTTGTAAGAAATGCGTGGTGACCTTACATGCACAGCAGGTACGGAAATAATGCTGGACGGTACTCAAGTGAACTTAAAAAAGTGCAAATAGGCCAAGGACAGGAGATAAAAGAAACGAGAATGACGCCACAGGAGCAGATTTGAACTGCGAACCAAGACCCGTTATTAACGACAATCTTCTCCAGATTGTACTACGTGTAGGTCTGAGTCTTGCGTTGCCACGTTTCTTTCACCTAGGCAATGGCTCGAAGTGAATACTCAGATTTGTGGGTCTACCCGGTAAAGAAGACTTGCAGAAAGTCAGCTTAGTTCTTCTTGGTAACGGTACTTAAAGCTTCAAGACCCGTGCTCTCCAGCAACTTAAGATCAAGCCTCTTCTGTTTGGGGTGGGGGAGATAAAACTCAAAGCCTGAAATTCGCCTTTATGGCACCTCTGGCCTTTTATTGAACGTTCCAATGGGCATGCCAACGAAGCCGCCTTTACCTGCCTGCATGATAGCGAGTCCATTGTCCTTCAAGCAGTTTACCGCTTTTTTGTTACAACGCTTTTTTACAGGTTGAACAGTTACGGTTCCTTGCAGGCAATTCACTCCGTCCCCGATGGCGCGTTCCCGCTCCTGCACTGGAACTTGCTCACCTACATGTCGCACCAAGGCGATAACGTGGGAGCGCTGAGGAGCAGGCTCGAAGAAAAACTTAGGGCATTTCTCTAGGATCTGCTGCATGGCTGCATGCAGTACAGTGCCTTTAAGGCGGTTACCGGGCCAGCAGACATGGCATGCCGAGATTTTAGCCCATCTCGAACTTTGCCGTAGGAACTCAGTGGCATTCTCAGCTAGCCTCTCGCACTCGGCAAGCCGAGCGGCAGCAAAGAAACCATTGTAATCACATTTGAATTTAATGTGTAGCCAGTCGATGTATAGTCTCACATGTCTCCAGCATTCGGATTTCCGTACCTTGAAGAAACTTTAGACGTGGCCCCAGCATGGTGCTAATGGCCGAAAAGTGCTTGAACTTGCGGTGGGACTACTTGTCTTTCAGGCAGTAAGCCGGAACGCTGGACTGACACAAGGACACAGAGATGAGGCTGATACGTAAAATTACTGCATCGTGCTTGGATGGCCCAGGGTTAAAAAAATTCGCTTTAGTAAAACGTTTCTGTGGTTAGCCGGTTATTGTCAAGGAAAGTAAAGCCGCGCAAACAGGACTAGGACAACAGAGCAAAGAAGCGAGAACTACATCACTGGCGCAGACATGTGCTGCGAGCCAAAAAACAAGAACCAAAAAAAAAGAAGGAAATGTGGCAACGCGAGACTGCCACCGCACTACAGTCTCTTCTTCCTTTCTACATCATTTCGATATCCTTTCTTTATCGAAAGAGCTTGCTTGTGTACTTTTCACTTATCCGACATCGTACTTTAATTGCATACTCTCATCACTTTTGTCCCGTTCGCATTGAGGGTCCGTTCTAGGTTATCAGTTCAAGTTTATGCCCATGGCGCCGTTCTCGTTTCTGTGCTCTCCTGCCAAAAATATCGCGGAGCTCCAGGAAGAGGCGACCACAATTGAGAAAATACTTGAGCAGAGGGCCAGCATGTACGTTCGTCAAGCGCATGTCGTTTCGTTTTGTTACGAATTGCATGGCTTAATTCGGAAGGGACACAACCGCGCGTAAAGAACTCATCTGTTCTGTGTTCCACGATGGGCTCCTGAAGTTGTGTGGGGCACTCCAGGCGGCAGTCGGTTGCATTACCAATGTCATATCGGAGGAGGTGCAACATGCAGTCGGTCCAGGCGTCGAGCGCTGGAATACCCTAAGTCATCATGGCGCCTTCCCCGACCGAGTGCCGTCGTGCAACGTACGCGAATCCTCTCCAACGATCTCCTCCCATCTCAGCCTCCTTAGTTCACTGCCCTCCGGAAGAACCGTTGCCGCGAGCACAACCAGGGCAGATGTCGACGGACGACCACCTTCAGTGCGAAAAGCAGACTTTTGGCACGCACCAGAGTGACGGCGCCTGTGTTTCCACTGCAGAAAAGTGGGGGGCATCTACCGACAGTGCGACCTCCGCCCATCTCAGCCTCCTTAGTTCACTGCCCTCCGGAAGGACCGTTACCGCCAGCACAGCCAGGGCAGTATGTCGACGGACGACCACCTTGCGCCTGTGTTTCCACTGCAGAAAAGTGGGGGGCATCTACCGACAGTGCGACCTCCGCCCATCTCAGCCTCCTTAGTTCACTGCCCTCCGGAAGAACCGTTACCGCCAGCACAGCCAGGGCAGTATGTCGACGGACGACCACCTTGCGCCTGTGTTTCCACTGCAGAAAAGTGGGGGGCATCTACCGACAGTGCGCCTACCGAAGGCTGGGACTGCTAGGTTTTTCCCACTAATTATCCAAGACCCCGTTACTGAAAAAGACCCTGCGCCGTCGAAGAGCACTTAAGCCAACAGTGCATACTCAACCGACCCGAAGTCAGTCACGGTCAACGCGACTGAGGCGATCGTCAAGCTTTGCGCAAGCGGGGCAGGGTCGATCGCTAAGCCATTGGCGAACAAAACTGAAGACAGCGGCCTTCGGGGGTGGGCTCGCTGGAAACTGACGCGCGGGAGACCCCCATCGACACCGAACAACGTAGAATTGACGACAGTCGAGAATCCAGTCTCGCTAGACATAACAGTGACGATTGATTGCCTCGAGATAAGTGCCTTAGTGGACACTGGCGCAAGTCACAGCGCTTTGGGCGGCCCTTTGGCCAGAGCCCTTCTAATACCATGGTCTGGATCATACATCTGCATGGTGGGTGGACATCTGGTCGTTCCTTTTTTCTTGTGCGCGGCAAGAGTCGAGTTCTGAGGATCTACGTTTGTTGTTGCTTACTTGTGGAAAACAGGTAACGCGAACTTATTCTGGGGGTGGATTTGTCGCACCAAGCAGTATGAAGCCGGCGTGATGAAGGTAATAACTGATTTATTGGCTGAAGTGCTAGAGCATATGATGCCTTGATCCAGAAAGCACCGAACGGCGCGTCACACCAGCACGAGGAGAGAGCTCAATTCGGCTGTAGTTCGGCGTCATCATCTTCGACGGCTGGTGCCGCTCGTGCTGCATAAGGCTGCTGCTGCTGGTACAGATTTTCTGCGTGAGTGCGGTGCTGTTATTGACCTCCGTGAGTGTAAAGTTTCGGGCACGGTTTCGCTGTTGCTGACGCAAGGCCTGTGCGTGACCCGCAGTCTCGTCGAGCTACGTGGCGGCTAATGTACTACCGAACGCCGGCACCTTTTCCGCGGCATCGCCATTGGATTCGTCGAGCAAATGGCGCACATTTCCGATTGTTTCTCTTTGGCGACGACGGAAACTGAAGTGACGTCTCTTGAGAGTATCGTCATATGTTCTGAGCTCCCGGCTCAGCAGAGACGACTTCCCGAATTGCTGCTCGGATTCAAAGATTTCTTCTCCTCTTCGTCGAAAGTGCGCCAAACACACATCGCTAGACATCGCATCATTACGTGCAACGACGCACGGCCGATCTAACAGCAGCAGTACCGTGTTTAGGCTAAAGAGCGCGAGGCAATTCAAACTCAAGTCAAAGAGATGCTGGACAATGGCGTTATTCAACCTTCCAACGGGAGTCCCTGTCCTTCACCGGTAGTTATTGTCAAAAATAACGGCACATTGTGCTTCTGTGCAGGCTACAGAAAGTTGAACATGGTCACTCGGCCCCGAACTGACGACTGCCTAGATTGACTAAGGCTAGAAGAATATTTTTCGTCCATTTGTTTGAAAAGCGGATATTGGCAGATATAGGTGGGTGACAAGGCCTGCGAGAGAACTGCATTTGTCACCCCGGATGGCCTTTATGTGTTTGAAGGGCTACGTTTACAGTTGTGTTCAGCCCCGGCGACCTTCCAACGTATGATGGGCACTACCCTCGCTAGTCTGGAGTGGAGAACCTGCCTAGTCTGTTTTGACAGCGCGACTGTTTACTCAGAAACGTTCGAGCAACACCTTGAGCGCCGGAGGACAGTGCTCCAAGCAAATTCATTCGAAGAACTTCACACTTAAGGACAAAACTGCAGCCGTAGTTAGCTTTACCCTCCCCGTGACAAGAAGGCTGTGCGACGCTTTCTAGGCTTGTGCGCGCATTGTTGCCGTTTCACCGAAAATGTTACTGACAGTTCCGAGCCGCTGACTGGTCTGACCAGGGAGGGTTTTTTTTTTTCTGGCCCAATGAACAAGGCGTGGTTTTCGCCGAGCTTCGCCTGCGGCTTCAAACACATCCCGTTCTTGCCCACTTTGAAAAACCGAATTATACCCCCACACAAAAGGAATGCCTCGCTATATCGTGTGGGCAGCGGCGAAGTTTCGGCCTTATCTGTGCGACCGCCCTTTCAAGGTGGCAACTGACCACCGCTCATTGGGCTGGTTGGCCAACTTTCCAGGCCCACGCTGACGCTTGGCACATCGGAGCCTCCGCTTGGAGTTCGATCTCACCATAGTGTACAAATCGGGGCACAAGCACGAAGATGCCGACATGTCATCACGCGCACCCGTCGACTGTGATACCAACTGCTCCGACGACAGTGGTTTCCTTGGGTCTACCAGTGCATCCTATCTACCTTTTAATGATTGCTTGGAAGGCCGAAGCACGTCTATTCCATGGTTCTCCCGAGGACTCTCCTCCTCAGAAGTAGCGTCGTTTGTAAGCAAAGCTCAAGCTCCAATTCAAGACCTTAGCTTCTTGTTGTACCAACAGCTCTTGTAGAGGAAATACTTTCTGCGTGCCAGGATGAACCCACCTCTAACCAATTGGCCCTTCGCGAAGGCTTGCCAGAATGCGACAAATGTTCTATTGTACCCGACTTGTCATAACTGTAAAGCATTACGTCCAGAGCTGTCGCCAATATCAACGCCATAAGGCCCCACCATTAAAGCCTAAGGGGCCCATGGAACCCATTGAACCACCAAGTTCGCCATTTCATTAAGTCGGCATGAACCTCCTGGGACCTTTCATTTTATTCTTGGATAGTGACCGGTGGATATAATCGTCGCCACTGATTACCTAACTCGCTATTCTGGGGCCAAGGCATTACCTGGTGGCATTGCGTCTGAAGTTGCTCATTTATTCACGCAGCAGAACGTCCTTCGGCACGGCGCTCCGTCCTACTGATAGAACTGCTTCCACTTCGCAACTGATGGCCGAAGTTTGTTCAAACGAAAAAGAAGCAATCTACAGCTCCACATTCAAGCGCAAGAAAAACAGCTAGATGTTATGACGTTACAAGAGACCATGGGCCTGGGCCAAGGGCCATGGGTAGAAAAAGTCGGCAAAGCAAAATAAAACTCAGTGTCATAAGAACGGTAAAAAAAGTCAAGATCTTGGGAATGAGCCTGCAAAGCAATAGGCGAACATCTACCTTCATCAGAAATATGACTACACAGGCCACACAGCTAGACGCATCAACAGAATCACCAGCAAGAACGAAGGGCTAAATGAAAAGGAAACTATACGGTTTGTACAAGCCTTCGTGCTCAGCCGTATGTGCTACACACCCCCATATCTTAGACTCACGCAAAAGGAACGAAATAGAATAGACGTTCTAATACGCAAGGCATACAAAGCGGCTTTGAGACTGCCATCCAGCACCCAACAGCTAACCTCATGTATCTATAGGCGTAATAAATATGGCCGAAGAACTCCTTGAGGCCCCCGGTGTCCAGTCTGCAAGAACAGAGACTGTGAGGCGGATATCCACCACCTGTTGTGGGACTGCCCGGCGCTGAAGACGACGAGAATTCGGCACCTGGCGGCAGTGGGACTCTCACCGGACAATCCGGATTCCTATATTGCCTGGACACAGGGTCCATATCATCGTTCACTTCTTGGTTTCATCAAATCAGTCCACCTTTTTTATTTATTTAAGCATCTTGCTCATCTCTCGCTTCATAGTTTTTATGCCCTGAGGCAATAAACATCGCTTAAAAAAAAACTCATTGAGGCGCAGTTGACAGGGTAGGTAGCACGACTCTCCAAAGCTTCAGCAGGCAGAAACATCACAAGGAGTACCAACGTAAAATGTAGGCAAAACTGACCTCAATTCATAGATATCGATGATGAAATAAGGAGATGTATCGTCATACCACCCCGGCCAAACAGCAGCAGAAGAAAATCCAGCGCGATAAATCTGCACAATAAACTTAAAGACGGCAAGTCACTGCTGTACATCGACGCCGCCGAATACAAGCACAAAGAGGCGTATGTTGTGGCTATAGCTGATCTCAAAGAAGAAAGCAAAACAGCTGCGACCATACCGGCGAAAAGTCCAGAGGAAGCAGCAGTATAGAATACGCCATGACCACAAAATTCTCAGAGAGAAAAATCATAAAAAGCAACTCAAGAACTGCGAAAAATAACTTCATCGAAGGCAGAGTACATCCCCTAGCCTCAAAAGTAGTTAGCAAATGCCCCCAGAAATTCGAATCAAACTAATATGGACACCCGCATAGTCAGACATCCCAACAAACGAACAGGTCAACAATATAGCCCGAAGACACACTATCCGGGTAGGATCAGGCGCATTCCCAAACAACGGAGCCAAGTCAGCGAAGGACCATCTACTCACATTCAATGAAATCACGATTTTCTATCAAAAAAGCAGAAGAGAATACAGCCTCTCCCAGCCCCATGCTCACGCAAGACCAAGCAACCGCTCTCAGGCAGCTCGAAACACACACATTCCTGAACCCAGTAATACCAGCTGAAATTCATCCAGGGGTATACTCTGCAGAATGCAAAGGCTGCAGAGAGTATGCGGACCTCATTCACATCATGTGGGCCCGCAGTAAGAACCCTTTCAGCAAATTAACCACAGAGGAGCAGTGGGTGACTGCACTGCGCAGCTCGGACCCGTGGAAGAAAAAGTTGCTTGCAGATATAGCAGAGCAGGTCGCTGAGATCCAAGAGATCAAGGCGACAAAGCAACAGTAGCGCACCTGTTTGTTTGCTTGCTTGCTTGCTTGCTTGTTTGTCAAGGAGGGGAGAATATCAGGTGGATCTTGCGAAGAAGACGTTTAAGTTCCGCTCCCGCGCCGCTCACCATCCTGTGCTGGAACTGCCTTTAGTGTTCCTGCTTGAGAACGGCTTCGTATTGTTACCATCAACGTGATAATAATAGTTATCGGAAAACCATGCAACACTGTATACACTGCCCCCTAACGTCAAATGTACGAAAGGAAAAAAAGAAAGCTAACGAAATATTCATGAACAGGAAGGCCTGATAGAAGAAGACATTTACAACGGTAAATGTCACTGATATAGCAATTCCAAGCTTTAACAAATCCAGGGAACATGTTGGTTTGTGAAAGTAAGTTACAATCATAGCATTCATCAAATTGTAGATTTGTGTCGTCATACATGTAGCTACAGAGGACGTGCAAAATGTAACGAGCCCCTATGTGGAACCTTGGTTTGGAAAGTGAATTTGGTTCAGTGGAAGCATTGCGTAACATGCTGACAGTGCGTAACCACGGCGTTGGCAGAGCATACGTAAATATTCTAGGAAATAGCTGCAGGAATTGCATAGGGACCGTAGTCCCTCCAGAAAAACAGAACAGGTGTTAGGCATGGAGGATCGATCCGTTCGCTTTTTATCCGGTGGAAGTCCACATGAATTATTCCTGGCGTTTGCTGCCAACCACTTGGTTAAGAGGAACGCCTGATAAACTTCCGATTTTATTATGACATTTTCCTCCCAACAAATTCAGAGGATGAACTAGAGCACAAGACCTAGGAGATAAACAAATCGAGTGCGACGGTACCTTTAAATAATATTAAGCATTAATTGTGGTAATGCTGAACAGTCTGCCAAAAACCAAAAGCTTGACAGATAGTGGAACACATAAAATGGAGGAGGAGCGCATCTAGTCCAAGCAGTGACTGCCCTATCGGGCTGCAAGACAGCAATCAACAAAAAATGAGTTTGAGTGCGTTCGAAATTCTCTCTGCACTTATGATCACTTACCAACCTCTCTAAATCGAAAATCTTTATAGCGTGGCATCCCGCGAATACACACCAGTGGGACCGAGAGTTACGATACTCATGACATATATAATGATCTTATGACTTTTTGCCAGCTAAGCTGCTGCACAAGCTCTCAGCGTACATATCTTGAGTTTCGACTTCAGTGTACTTCTCTGTTGGAAATCTATTCTTAAATATGGAGTTCCAAAAGGATGAAACTTAGGTCTTAGGCCTTGCTGCTTGTTACTTATTTAGCGAACTTATTTAACGAAGTATTTAATATCCCATAAACAACTGTTTAACATTGCCAAGTGGTAGTGAAAACGCCGTGAACGATGGACAATCAGATGGAGGTAGTTCTTGAACGCACTCTTCATTGGGCTGACTTTCGCCCAAAAATTACTGAACAAATCGGCGGCGACGACAGCAACTAATGTGATTGAGGGTCGTCCAAGTACAGAATCCCTGCTGCTCTTGGCCGCGCTGAATCTAAAGCTGGCAAAGAACCTGCAGGATAAGGCGCAAATTTAATTACGACCATCTCCTACAATGCAGAAGACTGCGCGAGCCTGCAATCATTTGAGATAAACCTGGTAGCTTCCAGCGTCACGAACAATGTGAAAAGGCCGCGTGCTGGCAGCTTTGAACAAGAACAAAAAAAAAGATTAAAAACCTTCGCGGCATTACTCCCCTCTAATAGAAGCATCGACCCGATGCTTTACAACGAAAAGAAAGGTGGAAAAAATAATCTGTTTGAATACAGACGCGTACATTAAGGCGCATAAAATGGATTTAGACGCACGACATGGACTACTTCTGGTCGGGCGCGCGACGCTGGGATGCTGTCACTCCATGAGGAACAACTGCGTAGTCCAGTTCGCCTATTTGGTGAATAATCTTGTACGGCCTAGGTAGCGGAGCAGAAGTCTTCTCACTTGGTCCATGGTTACGAATGGGTGTGTAAATCCAGGTGACCGACCTGGCTTGTACTCTTCGTAGCGTCGGAGTAGACTGTGCAATCGAGTGTCTATGCACCGTTGAATGCGTAGCCGCGCAACTCGTCGGGCTTCATCGGCACGCTGAAGGTAGGCTGCGACTTCAAGGTGGTCCTCGTTGGCGACGTCCGGCAACATTGGTCGAAAGATCTCGTGGCCTCCCTGCCACATACGAGATAAAATGGAGTTGACTGGGTTGTCTCCTGGGCGGCGGTGTTATAGGCTGAAACCATGTCCGCGATGGTTTGTTTAGATGGTCCTTAAGGTTATTGGTCTGTGCATTGTATGCAGTTGTCCGCCAGTGGCTGATGTGGCTGTAGCTCAGAATGGCTCGGACAGGCTCGGCCGTAACTGCTGTTCCCCATACCTATAACTATCCGAATACGACATAAAAGGCTTGGATGCCTTGACCTTCAGGGCATACAAGGTCGTACTTAACCTTCCCCTCAACACACCCACAGGCAGGTTGCAGGCCCGGACCTTCACAACAAGATCGGGGAGCTCGTGGAGGCCCACCGACCCGCCAATAAATCACTCACACAAACCTCCACAAGCCGGTATATCCTGGACTCCCTCGGAATCCGAACCCTCCTTCCCATCCCTCGACCTCGTTAAGCCGCTCCCAGGAAATATGCACCGATCATACTATAAGCAGCGCCACAGAGCCCGTGCAAACAGTCCACCGAGATTACGGCTCCTAGCCGGTTACCGTATATGTGGACGCTACTTGCACGGGTGATGGAGCAACTGCAGCCGTGGTGGGCTTCCTCATCCGCCCTCATCACATTACTTCCCCCCAAGACATCGGCTGCAGAGGAAGCCGCCATTGCGATTGCCACCACCCATACGGAAGCCTGGTACAATTTAACATACTACGAAACTACAATTCTAAATTTTGTACTAGGCCGAGTCCGTGTCCCTGCTTTTAGCATACCACCCGTTGTACCCGTACCCCGCCATGTGGAGCTGATATGAGTGCCTGCCCGCAAACGGGGTCGGCAGTCTTTTAGCCCGAGGTTTTTTAAACCGGGATTAGGTGGCCTCTGACCAGGGATTCACGAAAGAGAGCATGCACTCATTCAGTGAGCTGACGCAGTCCTACAGAGCCTCGCGCCAGCTCTTCCCCCAACCACCACCCCCTGGATAAAAAACACGCAGCGCTGTGGCGCAAACTACAGGCACGTACTCTCCCTTCATCGCCGGCATTGCCCTATCCGAAGCCGCCGCGGTGGCTCAGTGGTTATGGCCTCGGCTGCTGACCCAAAAGACGCCGGTCTGAGCCCGGCCGTGGCGGTCGAATTTCGATGGAGGCGAAATTCTAGAGGCCCGTGTACTGTGCGATGTCAGTACATGTTAAAGAACCCCGGGTGGTCGAAATTTCCGCAGCCTTTCACTGCGACGTCTCTCGTAGCGTGAGTCGCTTTTGGGAGGTTAAGCCCCATGATACCATAAACCGTATCCCACTATCATCCCTCCTTCCCTACTCCTGCCTGCACCCTATGCCTGGAACCATTCGCCTCTTCTGTTCATATCCTCTCCCTCTGTCCGGCGAACACTCCCCTGCGATGCATAGAGTACCTCAAGACCTGGGAGGAGTGGGAGACCCTGCTGCACTCGGAGGACCCGGCCGTGCAGAACAACGCCACCGGCCGGGCGGCCAGTGTTATGGACCTTAGGGACATAAACACATGAGTGCAGTGAGGTCGCGCGGCGACCCAGGGACCTGCGTGCCACGAATTGCTTCGTTCCATTAAGGTTTTTCTGTCTATCTGTGTCCTCTATCCGTCAACAGCTAGCAGGAGTTACCTAGTACTCAATCTATTGTCTGAATGTGCTGAAACACAGTCGTACTTTTCACTTATTAAATTTTATAACAGCAACCGTTTATTGGTACTGGGGGAGCTGGTGGGAGGAGGAGAAGGATAGGCGGAGACGTTAACGAGAAAAAGAAACCGTTGGATACCCTAAGTAAGAAAACAGAGCCGAGTTAAAAATCGGTCCCCGCCGCGGTGGCTCAGTGGTTAGGGCGCTCGACTACTGATCCGGAGTTCCCGGGTTCGAACCCGACCGCGGCGGCTGCGTTTTTATGGAGGAAAAAACGCTAAGGCGCCCGTGTGCTGTGCGATGTCAGTGCACGTTAAAGATCCCCAGGTGGTCTAAATTATGCCGGAGCCCTCCACTACGGCACCTATTCTTCCTTTCTTCTTTCACTCCCTCCTTTATCCCTTCCCTTACGGCGCGGATCAGGTGTCCAAAGATATATGAGACAGATACTGCGCCATTTCCTTTCCCCAAAAAACCAATTATTATTATTATTATAATAAAAATCGGGTAAGATAAAAGGAGGAAGGATTTTGCGTGCGGTAAAGTCACAGCTTGTCGCGCAAGCGCGATGCCCTCAAGGAAAGGAGCAGAGCTTGAGAGTTAGTATGGATGACATGCCATGAAGCCGACGCCGGTAAACTGTGTGCCTAGCGGCAAAGAACAACGTGAGCCATATAAGGTTTTAGTCGAGAAATAAGGGGTCGCTGGTGATACTTGAAAACTGTCTTTCGCTTTTTGCTTGTTTTCACCGAATAAAACTAAGCTTCCTTATCTTTAACCTAAATTTAGAGAAAATATACTGGAGTCTCCTCCACATGTCCTAAGAAATGCTCATTTATTCAGCGACGAACATCACAGGTAGCTATAACAAGGCCGAGAACAAATTATGATGCACGACCTGCAAGACTGGTTGGATCTGAGCCGGTTGGTAATTAACTTGCGTGGCGTAAGCTCGGGGATAGACAGAAGCGAATGTGAGGAGACGAAGTACCAAGCTGACGTCAGCGTATTCCTTCGTCCCATCACATTCGCTTCCTGTTTCTGAGCTGGCGCCACACAAAAAAATGCATAAACTGTTCAAGACAAAATAATGTTCGACAGCGATTCGTATCACAATATCATCCATACGGCGAAATTAAATGATGCCATATGCAAATCCAAAGAAGAAATATACTTTTTTTAACGAACACAGCTTGCAGGCTGAAAACATTAGATATAATTTAACATAATTTAACATAATTTAACTTATTGTTGCAACTTAATGAGATGTAACTCAACGTTTGCATATCGTGATATTTTTTTTGTCCCTTGCCTACGTTGAACGCCGTATCTCTTGCTTTTTATTTGCTTCTCATTTTTTTGCTGCAATAGCCTTTGCTTTATATTCTGTTTGTACATCACTTTTTATGCGTGCGGCACACTATTTTTCTTATTAGCAGATACATATCGTATAGTCTCTGGTGCTGCTGCGGTTAGTGGAGAAGGAAGAAGCAGTAGTCCAGGTCTTTATATAGATTCTTCTGTTTTGCCTCACGGATAGTATATACTTTAATTGCCGCAGGTACTTAATAAGCTCATTCCTGCCAAGGGCAGGTTCGCGTCTTCAATGTCATTTCTTCTAATTACACTTTATTACACGACAGCGTAAACAACTCGTTCGGCCGAAAAGCCGTCGGCGTAGTAGTAGTAGTCGGCACCGCGTGCCGGAAATAATCGGGGGCTGCGTAAAAAAAAAAATTTGTATCATGATAATTTGTGCTTCTAGTGACTGATTATTGATTGGTGTGTGATATGCGATGTCGAGTTAATGATATCTTCGTAGTTGATTGACTATTTATAGAAGTGAAAAATGAACAAAATTAAAAAAGAGGTTTAAAGGTGTAAAAATGTCAGAATGATAAGCCCATGCTTGATGATGCTAATTAAGAACGTTTAGGGGGCGTAAGTGATCAATTAATTAATAGAAATCATTAAAAAAATTAAAAATGCGTTAAAAGGTTTCAAACTGCTCAGAATGGAAAGCCTAACCCACTACGCTATCACGTCATACCCTTAATGCGTAGCTTAAGTGTACTCTCCAATTTTTTTTATGTACTTGCTTTTCTGTATCTCCTTGTATTTTGTTACCTCACCCCATTATCTGTAATGCTTCCCGACATTATGTCCCACTCCGAACTTGTCAACTTGTCTATCGATTGCCGCGCTGCAACAAGTCTGTGCCAAGTATGCCTGCAACGGCCTTGAAGTCTGCGACTGATATGACGTATGAACTACTTGATTCATCAAATTTAATAAGGATGTTAATAGCCACCTCACACTCCAGCCGCCATGAGTGTATACTCCTGCCCGTTGTACAGTACCACATTCCACTGCTAAAGTAAGTGTGTCGATGCGCAGGCGTCAAAATCATACCTGTCCTCGTGGATACCTTTGCGAAGCCATGCCAGCATCTCGCTAACGTTAACTTCGCCGACCAGGCCAGAAGCTTGACAGAAGGCAGGTTTTGGTTAATGTCGGCGAAAGAGTCCCAGACAAGGTCTGTTCAAGAACTAGCTGCTGCTACCGAGGTGTCTACACACAATAAAAAAATGGTCGAATTCCCCGCTTTCATCGCCTTTCAGACAACTTAAATAGACCGGACAGAGCTTAAACTTGAACGTGCTTTTTATGCGCAAAATTAATTGCGAAAGCAGTGGCACATGACCAGAACTACGTCATCTAGCAAAAAAAAGGAGACAAAAACATCAAGACACTTCCGGAAACACAATATAGAAGACTGTCACATTAAAGGTTGTCATATTAAAAGATGCAGGAAAAGAAACTCCAATTAAGTAAAAAATAAAATCACACGACTACAGTGTGAAAGAGCGCCACTTTTGAACCAAACTTTTATTGCAGATTGCACAATAAAACAAAATACGCAAATGTGCCCCACAAGCTGGAGGTGAAAACGCAAAGAAAGCGAACACCATGACAGATGTTCTTATGTACGAGAAACAAAAACAACAAAGCTAAAATGTACACACATGTGCCCGGCCGCGCTGGAAAAACAAATCTCGTCAGCTCATCTACACGCAACCGTGAAACCTGCTCCTGGCTAAACAAGAACCCGGTAATAGTAATCAGCAATTAAATGAGAATTCTCAATAAAACGGCAGCCTTTCATTCCGTTGACATGATATAAAATACGAGTCATTTCAGTATAGTAACCTCATTCAGAGAAGAATAAAACGTGTCACACGTTGCGGGCACAATATTGCAAGCAAGCAAGCAAGCGGAAAAACGGAGCAGCTCAATAATGCTATTGTACTCGCGTGCTTTTTGGTCGCAGTCTACGCGTGATGAGACATAGTAAGGTTAATAAGATATTCTTTTTGAAGCGAGAAGCTTCACTACGATAGGTAAAGCAGTCTTAGGGCAGGCAGCACAACGACCTTGAACGACCTTCAGCCCAACGAAGGATAGCCATGTATAACCGTATGTGGTACAGTTATGGTGTCGAACCCCTGACCTTGACTCATGTCCTTCAGTTGACCTTTGACACTGGGTGACCTTCGGGTTGACCTTTGACCTTAAGAGCATCCAATGGGGTGATGAAAAGCCACGTGATGACATCCGATTGGGGTGTCGTAAGACCATGTGATACCACGTCATAGCCACATGGTTGTGTGGGCGTATACAGAACGGCTGTCGCTAGTGTGCAGCGGAGCTGCCATGCACAAGCCTCAGACGCTTAGCAAGCGTGCTTGCTTTTCGCTGAATTCCAGGGTTAGCCAAGTTAAGCCCCTGCCATTTTTTTTCTGTTTCCAGGTGGAATACAAGCTCGGGACTTGTATGGGTTAGGAAATAGTTTTAAACGACGTTTGTAGCTCTGCAGCGTTCTCTTTCCTAACCTAACATTTATTTTGATCCCGTAGCGCTGAATAATCAATCTTGCATCGGTTGTCCTTAAACATAGCACGCAGCAAAGTTGTAGTTTTTTGCTAACTTACCCTTGTGAAGTGCAATTGCAGTATCCCCTATCGGGAAGGCGTGGCCGAAATTATTCCGGAGCCCTTCACTACGGCACCTCTTTCTTCCTTTCTTCTTTCACTCCCTCAGTAAATTCAAAATGGTTCTTTGCGTTTCTTCGGAGGGCCACAGGACCTCTCCAAACGTGAATTCGACGGTGTTGGAGGAGCAGACGATGATTGATGCCAGATGATGGAGACAAAGAGAAAATATATTTACAGGATGTACATTGGCAAACAGCGTTACAAGTTGAGTCACACAGACAGTCCAACTGTAACTTAAAAGAAAAGATCTCACGCAGAGAAACTGGACAAGACCTTACTCATCGACCCGAGGTTAGAGTCTAGGTCGGTACAATTACGTGCCACTGCAGGCAGCCTCTAGCTCAACTAGGCAAGACTACTCTCCAATGATTTTACATGCAATTTTAAAGCTTTTGCAAACAAAGAAATTACGGCGGTCATATTTCGAGGCCCGCCCTAAGCTTCGATAAGCAATGGAGGTAGCCACACACAGCCCCTGAAGGTTGGACCCAACTTCGAGCCCGGGGCTTGGGTAAAAAAATATAAATAAGCACGTACAGAAAACATTCTGAAAGCCCTCTCCCCGGGGGCAAGTTCTCGCCCTTATTGCTTGATGCTTTCCCCTTCCTTGACGCACCCGCGCGTCGCCTCTCGAAGGATGAAACGTTTTTTTTTTTTATAGCTAATTGGCAGGACCACTGATCCACTGGCTTGCCGCAGGAATGTGAGACGGCGGAGACCCGCGACGCTTCGGTGCCATCGAGCATGCCAAAATTTTCCCGTTTCGCCTATGTAAACCTGGTTATAATCACCGCACGGGATTCGGTAGAAAACGCCGGGAAAGCGGTTATCTGGCCGGGGGTCCTTGACATTCCCCAGAAGATTGAAAGAGCATCAGCGCGATGTTGATAACCATAAAGTGGCTTCCAATGCGATTGCCGAGCACGCCCACGAAAAAATGCATGATATCCCCTGGGACAACGCAGCAATTCTTTCCAAAGAACGGAACCTGACGACACCCCTTTTGCTTGAGTCATCATTCATCCAGACGTCACCTGATACTATGAACCGGAAGGAAGGGACGATGCCACCCGTGTGCATGCAGTCATTACGTCATATTCTACGTATTTCAGTTTAGACCACTGCCATTTTAGCCTCAGTGTGAACAAGGAACCCGTATGGGTTCCGAAACGTCAATTTGTTTTTACTTTGACTTAGTCAGTGACTGTAATCTTTTGCTTCGAGGAAAGTTTTAAGTTCGCCTATATATATATGTGTGTGTGTGTGTGTGTGTGTGTGTGTGTGTGTGTGTGTGTGTGTGTGTGTGTGTGTGTGTGTGTGTGTGTGTGTGTGTGTGTGTGTGTGTGTGTGTGTGTGTGTGTGTGTGTGTGTGTGTGTGTGTGTGTGTGTGTGTGTGTGTGTGTGTGTGTGTGTGTGTGTGTGTGTGTGTGTGTGTGCGTGTGTGTGTGTGTGTGTGTGTGTGTGTGTGTGTGTGCGTGCGTGTGTGCGTGCGTGCGTGCGTGCGTGCGTGCGTGCGTGCGTGCGTGTGTGTGTGTGTGTGTGTGTGTGTGTGTGTGTGTGTGTGTGTGTGTGTGTGTGTGTGTGTGTGTGTGTGTGTGTGTGTGTGTGTGTGTGTGTGTGTGTGTGTGTGTGTGTGTGTGTGTGTGTGTGTGTGTGTGTGTGTGTGTGCGTGCGTGCGTGCGTGTGTGTGTGTGTGTGTGTGTGTGTGTGTGCGTGTGTGCGTGCGTGCGTGCGTGCGTGCGTGCGTGCGTGCGTGCGTGCGTGTGTGCGTGTGTGCGTGTGTGTGTGTGTGTGTGTGTGTGTGTGTGTGTGTGTGTGTGTGTGTGTGTGTGTGTGTGTGTGTGTGTGTGTGTGTGCTTTTATAAACTGGAAATGCCCCAATGAAGGACGAGTCTGCGGTGCCATCAAGTTCTTTTTTTTTCTCCTCATCTCTGACGCAGCTTCACACCATCAGCCACTTCGAGCCAACGCTTACGACGTTTAATGCACTTGACGGGCTCATCAACGTCACGTGTTTGAAGAAGGTGGCGGGAGAAATTCCTTCGACTTTGTCCTCAAAGTATGTCAGCAATGAACACGTCTTTTTCTGCCGAACAAACTACAATAGTGCGAGAAAAAGCCATACTTTCAAACTTTACTCAGAGCAGGTAATTGATTGAGTTCTCTTCAGCGCCATTTTTGACAACCAAAAAAGGGAAAATGAGCGCATAATGGGTGTTAAAGAGGAGTGCGGGATGTGCTTTAGCCTCTTTACAACACTATTTTCACTCAAGCTACGGCTGTTGTAAAGGTGGTATGTATTTCATTACTCCCTAAGCGCGAACAGGTTAGTTTACAGTGCGAGAGCACCAACGGCGTAATCGCCGAGGAGCACTCGCCCTCGCCAGGAATGCTATGTATACGTCACACGAAACAAGAATAAAACTACAACATAATCGGTGCGTCGTCGTTTCAATTCGCTAAAGTGCTTAAGCTAGCCACCTGAAGAACCGCAATGGCAACCTTTAAAGCAGCACCGATTACGTCATATCTGTTTATACATCACGTGACATATACGGCACTTTGACGAGACATCCAGTCTTCGGCTGTCGAATTGGAAACGAAATAACATGAAAGAAAAATTCAGTCATTAATTATTTGCTCGTCGCTTATGAACGTCACGTAGTGATCAATGCATGCTGATGTCTTGAGCATCGTTACAAAGAAAAAAAAATTGGCGGTGGTTTAGCCCTGGTTAAACCTGGAGTGACGCGATAGCTACAGCCGGCCCAGTGGAACTTGGTCACGTGACCAACCACGTGATGAACCATGTGATCAGCCACGACGCCGCGCTCCCGGCAGCTGCTCCGCATCACGTGACCTACCACGTGACAGCGTGGCGGAGCAGCCACAGAGGGTGGCAGCGCCGCCACCTCCACGGCGCCGGCACGCCGAAGGCTCGGAATGCTACCGTAATGTAGCTATCGCTACAAAACACGCTGCCGAAATTTCTGGTCTGTTCTCCCTGAACGCATGACCCAGCTTCCAAAGCCCGAGTTTCACTGTAGGGATCACCGATAACGCCCATTCTGACGAGACGCAGATGTCCGCTCTTCAGGCGGTCTTTATCGCCGTCAGAATGTGCCACCTCCTCGTCTCCGAGATTAATGGCGCAACCAGCCGGCGACCCAGAGTATCTCTCCGAATCTACGAAGGAGCAAGACGTCCGTCGAGGTCTATCAGATATCAGTATCTGATTCTAAACCTGCCACTGACACGCGCTCTTCGGTTCCACGGAGAAAGAAAACTTGCTCTCGATCGCCGTTTGAAATGCACCTTAAGGTCTAAACATGAATACGCCTAAATGGGAGTAAAAGGAAGTGAGCTGTCTCTCTATCTACACCCTAAGCAGAAAGGAGTAAAAAAGGAGTAAACCGTCCTCTAGCCCACACTCTTTTATAGAAGGTAGTGCGCAAGAACAGAGCTTACTCGCTTTCTACTCCCATAGAGGCATATTCGTGTTTAGAGTGTACACTCCTAACATGAACACGCCTATATGGGAGGGAGTAAAAGGCAGTAAGCTAGACGACAGCTTACTCTCTTTTTACACCTTTCGTGTTTAGAGTGTACCGCAGCCGAGGGCGTAGTGGATTCCACGTTGTACGAATGACGTAGAATTCCCATCTTTGTTTGATGTAGTAAACAATGCAAAAACTGAGAAGTTTGTGATGTCGTGAGCAACGTTGTCAAATTTTCGCTCAGAAGAAGCGCCGGTGTATTTCCCGAAGGTAGCCGATACTAATCGGGCTTAACTTCCTGCTTCTTTACTACCTTGCCCTTGACACTGCAATGTCTGGCGTATTGCGTACACTAGAAATTGGAGTAGTTTTGATTTATACTCACTGGTGCATATCGGTTTCTCTCACCGTTGCTGAAATTTGACAAATATATTTGGCAAATCAAGCTCAAAGTTCCAACCGTCAGAAACGTACCAGACCTGTTGGTACTTCATTCATTGCATGAAGTTGAACCGAACGGTAAAGCAGATCAAAATTTATGTTGCCCCACGGTTGCTTTGGCACGTGATGAAATAGTTTTTAGATATTGATATACTATATGCGCCTGATTATTCGTTCACAGTTTTTGCGTTCGTAGACGCAGAAATTACCATAATTCGCAAGTTTCATATGTGCAGTAATCATAACAATCTTTAAATATACGCCAGGATTCTACATTTCTCTAGGCAGGGACCTCTAGTGGTGACATAGTGAAAGCTGAGAACTTTTATTTGAACCTTGCGTTCTCCTTGAATATGAGGGTTACAAACATAGTGAAAACTAAGCCGAGGCCGTCCACTAAGGCATGGGCCATAGCCAGAAGCTTTCTCTGTCTTTTGAAAATAAATCAATTATTCAATCAATCAATCAATCGATCGATCGATCAAGTAAACAAACTTAGTTACGTGGTTTGACGTTCTAATTAAAAAGCAGGCAAGCGAAGTTTTTGGTTTTGAAAGATATGAAACAGCATCAAAGCACATGACAGTGTTTTGTTTATATAGGACGCAGTATTAGGCATTCGATCCTGAGTGCACAAATATCAAGCAAGGTTATTATGATAGGCGTGCGGAGCGTGCAGCTCCAACGGGAACAGGGACAAGACAGCTTGAGCTTGTTCACGTTGGCACTGTGCACTCACTTATGTAATGTTTCTCATTTCTCGCAGAGCCTTGGCCGAACACAGGTGGCCACCAAGCAGATAAAGAAGACCCAAACCATGCACCAGCACCACTGGTTAGAACTCTCGGGAGCTTGTTCTCATCTCCTTTCGGACAACATAAAAGAAAAAGGACAGCGGATGAGAAAATAATCAATGGTTGAAAGTTGCGTTCAATGACGAATGTGGGAATCAAAAGCGTTGACCCGCCGAGGTGGCTCAGTGGTTAGGGTGCTCGGCTACTGATCCAGAGTTCCAGATCCAGAGTTCCCGGGCTCGAACCCGACCGCGGCGGCTGAGTTTCGATGAACGCGAAACGCTAAGGCGCCCGTGTGCTGTGCGATGTCAGTGCACGTTGAAGATCCCCAGATGGTCGAAATTATTCGGAAGTCTTCCACTACGGCACCTCTTTCTTCTTTCACTCCCTCCCTTATCCCTTCCTTGAGGCGCGGTTCAGGTGTCCGCCGATACGTGAGACAAATACTGCGCCATTTCCTTTCCCCAAAAACCAATTTTCATTTTCAATCAGAACTCGCCGCCGTGTCTCAATGGCTCAGGTGGTCGAAATTTTTTCGGAGCCCTCCCCTACGGCACCTCTTTCTTCCTTTCTTCTTTCACTCCCTCCTTTACCCCTTCCCTTACGGCGTGGTTCAGGTGTCCAACGATATATGAGGCAGATACTGCGCCATTTCCTTTCCCCAAAAAACAATTATTGTTATTAATATTTTCAATCAGAAGCCAATGTTGTGCGTGGCCTATAACCGCACGATGCGATGGAGATGACAGGGCGGACGATGTATGCAAAGGACCCGAAAATGGGCCCATCCGGAGCGCTGCAGAGCTACTTGAGTGCTGGGACATCACATCAGGGTTTCTTCGTTGCTCGTCGCCAACCGTAACTCCCGTAAGCGCCACCCTAGGAGTACCCGTAATTCTAACAGCGCCTCAAAGGTTAGCTACTTCTTAACTACTTCCCAGTACAAGTGCATAAACGAAAGTGGGCCCGGAGAAGTATTCAACCAGCATTCGAGCTGCACGGCCCGAGGCCTATTGAGGACAATTACCTCTCGCATAACAGCGCCCCACCCTAACACGTGTCTCAGATCATCCCTCGGACGGCAGACACGCCGTAATGCGCGAGTGCACTCTTATCTGCCCGTGTCAGTCGAACGAGACGAGCTCTCGTCTATCTTATCGAAGTGGACGAAAGGCTCGTACAGACCACAAATTTTTCTTGCGACGACGCCATACTACGCCGCGCTCAACGCGCCCGTCGCACACAACCAGGCTACTTGCCGAGGTGACCGCGAAAGCAGTGCAGTTCCGCTTAAGCGCGCGTGATGAGACAGCTGAAATAGTGCGCGTTTCCGCGCGTAGGAACGGGCACGCCGCTCGCTGCTTACGTCAGCTGCGAGCTCCTCCTGCTCCTCCTCCTCCGCTATTTTCCTCCTCCTGGCTCGCCTGCAGCCTCGGAAGAGGACGATGCCTCCGTCCGGTGTCAAGGTTATTCGCAGCGCTCGGCCTGTCTCTCCTCTCCCTCTCTCTCATCTCGCCTTCGTCTCTCTCTGCTCTGCTGCTCCGTGCCAACCTTTCGCGCTCTCCTGCCTTCGGGCCACGAGGCAGCTGAAAAACAAAGCGCCGCCTTTCTCTACCCGCGCGAATAGTAGCAAGGAGGTAGAGGTAGTGCCGCGGCGGCAGCGTCTAGGGCTGAAGCGAAAGAAAAGGAAAGCAGGTTCTAATGAAGGGAGTGAGTTCCAAGGTGCGCCCGCACTTTCCGCGTTTGCCCCTCTTTCTCTCCCGTCCGCCTTCCACGCGTTATCCTTTCCTACGTTTTTCTCTCGCTTCATCTATCTGTTCTCTCTCTCCCCGCTTTATCCCGAGTTGGAGCGGCCCTCCTCTCAGCAACCGGATCAGGAGGTGTGCGACTCGATGCCAGACGGAGCGGCGTTCCGACGATGTTGGTACCCCGCATTGAGCCGAATAAGGTGCCGGGTGGGAAAGCCGCCGCTTGCAACTCATCCGCGATTGATCGAGTGGGTGACATTTTTCTGAAGCAGCACCTTTGGACCGAATCGTTGCGCTTTCTGCTTGGCACAGCTCCCACTGCTCTTCTACCTTAGATTTTTTTTTTTTGGCGTGCCTCCCACCAGGAGAAGAAGGGCTTCATATTTGTTTTTTATCTGGGCATTAGAGTAAGCGCTTTGCCTACTGCTCAGGCAAAAGGCTCTCAACTATTATATAATCCTCCTACTTAAGTGCATTTCTGTATTTGTTGTTCCTTTTTATTTTCACAGCGGTAGGGCGCTTAGTGAAACGTGTAGAGGGTGTGCAACATAATTTGTTCACGAAGACTTACTCGAACTGCGTTCCTCTAATCTAAAATATACGCAGGTGTTTGCATAATTTTTGTTTGCTTGTTTGTTGCGCCATAGAAAACTCCGTTTACCTTGGTCGAAGCACCGTATAACGCGGAAACTGCCACGGCCTGCTTTTTACGAAACACTGCTTTATCCTTTGTGCTTTTTTTATCTACTGCTTCCGGTGGAAGCAGGAATGCCTGATGAAACCGTCCGGCTCTGATTTGATGTATGCAGCTGCTGAGATGCAGCATAGCTTACGCCAAAAGAGCACGTCACGGAGAAACGTGAACCGCATTGACAGTGCAATGCTTTCTCGAGCCTGAATATCGCTCTTCCAGAATGCCGAGTCGCATGAAGGCTTTGAGTGCTGCCAACCCCTGCTGAACAACTGACCCGTCCAGCTTTATGTTGCGAACTAAATGAATTCGCGAAAAGAAGAAAGCTTACGGGCCAATCCGTGCTACGCTTGGTTTAACCCACTGCGTGCAATACAGTCGGGTGTACCTTTATGATTTATCCAATAGGATACCTTATCGCTGCGGTTCGCTTACATGCAGAAGCTCCCAGATAACTCCATGTATTCGGCGTGGCTATCGTATTCGCCTGCTACTTCTTCCAATACTCTTCCAAGGTCACCTACATAACATGGAACCTACACTCCGAGGCCTTTTTATACCGTGGCTGTGCATTCAGTGTACGCTTGTAAACAGATGGGCGCTTCTATATGTATGCAGGTGAGTCGGAACTTCTGCTGTTATTTATAGCTCCCCCAGACGCCCATAAATTTCATTTAAGCCATCTTCATTTTAACGCGGCAGCGTTAAGGAGCTCGTGTTGCAGAAAATCCGGCGTCGTTTACGGTGAACGAAAAATCCCCAGAGGAACAATCTAGGTGGCCGGTGGGCCACCAAGGTCACGTGACCTTGTGACATCATCACGACCTGCCCACCGGATTGTGACTGCGCGCCGTGGCAGGTGGCAAATAAATTAAAGATTTCTCGTTGCAGGTTACTCGGTAGCAGCAACCTGAGTCGCACAAGCCCCACCGCTGATGGACCTGCCTGTATTCAGTCAGCGTACGGCACGCAGCGTGCACTTATGACCAAGGCTGCTATTTATAGTTAACTCTGCGCTTTACTGCTATCAAAGTCGGTCCGCGGATGGACAGAGAGACGGGTGGAGTGACAAAAACGAGCGAACACAAGGGAAAGTGGACACCATAGGTAGGACACGGAAAAGTGAAAATTTGAAATTGCAATTCAGTCCCCGTCGCGGTGGCTCAGTGGTTAGGGCGCTCGACTACTGATCCGGAGTTCCTGGGTTCGAACCCGACCGCGGCGGCTGCGTTTTTAAGGTGGCAAAACGCTAAGGCGCCCGTGTGCTGTGCGATGTCAGTGCACGTTAAAGATCCCCAGGTTGTCAAAATTACTCCGGAGCCCTCCACTACGGCACCTCTTTCTTCCTTTCTTCTTTCACTCCCTCCTTTATCCCTTCCCTTACGGCGCGGTTCAGGTGTCCGCCTATATATGAGACAGATACTGCGCCATTTCCTTTCCCCCAAAACCAAATATTATTATTATTAATTCAGTCCGTGAAGCAAAAAGTGGCGCCTATTCCGCACTACAGTGCGATACATCGAAACCGGCAGTGACAGCAGGAATTTCCAGTCTTCGTTCGCCGCGTTGCACTATAGTAAAGCGCGGGTGCCTTTAGTAGCCCACAGGATTTACCTCCGGCTGCCTCTTGCTGATCTCTGACAAGCTTGGGATTCACTCCGATGGGCTAACATTCTGAAAACAATTTCCTTCTATTAAATGAGATTCAGGCTGGCGGAGCCCAGCAGAACAGGACACCGCTCTCTCCCACGTGTCAAAAGGAACCTCCCACAGGTCACATGAGCCTTGGGCCTCCACGTCTTTCCACCGGTCTCAAACTGCCCTTTTTGTTGCACTAGAGTTTGCTCTATTCTTAATGCTACGCAAAACACAGGGAGGCACCTTTTCATGTGCTTCGTGAGTCGCACTTGTGGCGGCCTATAAAAAGTAATAGAAACACCTGAAGAGTAGGGATGTTGGTTGGTTGGTTGTTGTTGTTAGCCTATCAAAAGATATGGCACATACCCACACTGGGGGATCGGCCAAGAATCGGGTGGCTGTTCACCTGAACGCAGATAATAAAAAGGAAAAGCACGTCCAACTTGACAATGTGGCAATTGCAAATTGTGAGGTTTAACGTCCCGAAATGACACGTGAATTATGATTAATGAGGCACGCCGTAGCGGTGGATCCCGGGTTTATTAGACAAACTGAGGGTCGTTAACGTGTGCTGACATCGCTGAGTCCCCACCGCTTTTGTATTTCGCCTCCATAGAAACACTGCCCGCCCTGGCTATAGGATCGAACCCGCAATATTGAGATTAGCAGCCGAGCGCCAAAGCCGCTGAGCCTCGGTGGCGGGTTTGGCAGATTGCAGTATTTTTCACACGAGAAGTGCGGTGTTGGACCCGCCGCGGTGGCTCAGTGGTTAGGGCTCTCGACTACTGATCCGGAGTTCCCGGGTTCGAACCCGACCGCGGCGGCTGCGTTTTTATGGAGGCAAAACGCTAAGGTGCCCGTGTGCTGTGCGATGTCAGTGCACGTTAAATATCCCCAGGTGGTCGAAATTATTCCGGAGCCCTCCACTACGGCACCTCTTTCTTCCTTCTTTCACTCCCTCCCTTATCCCTTCCTTTACGGCGCGGTCCAAAAAACCAATTATTATTATTAGAAGTGCGGTGTTGAGAATGAAGCATGCCACTGCATTTTTTTGTTGCTGTTGTTGCTTGTTTTGTTGTTGTTTGGCCTTGTTGTTCTTTGGCCTTAGCCTTTCAGGCTAAGAGCCTACAGGCTCTATCCGGTGTCAGACGTCGGTTTAACCACTTGTTCTGACCGGCGATTAACCTGACCCAGTTTTCGCAAATTTTTCTTATATTCTATGGTCTGGTTGGTTAAAGAGTTTTCTCATACTGGAGAATGGCCAGGCTATGATGCACGCTTAAGCGAAAGGGCCCAAATGAATTTTAATCGTCCTGTTGTTTTTTTTTCAACGTGCTGCTAAATTTCAGTATATAGTCGCTGAATACATTTTATGCTTATGCGTTGGAGATATATGGCAGCGTAATAGGCCCAGCGAAACGATGTGGCGAAGCACTTGATCGGCGCTGCGTTTCCTGGTCGATCTTCCCTCTGTATTTGTGCTGATAAAAATACCGTTTCATATACACTACTTCGCAGAAACAACAACCCAGGGCGATGCTGTTTTTTTTATAGCAGAATACACATTCTATGACACCACTAACGCCATCTCTTGGTAGAGAGGGGCATCCTGATTTCCATAAAATACGCAACGAAAAAGGATAGCATCCTTTTCTGTTTGATTAAAAGACAAACTTTATCAGGGCTGTCGACCAGCAACTCCACCTGATCGATACATTTGGGCGAATTGTTGCTAGCATGGCACTGTTGTTACCATTATGCCAATGCAATGACCACTGAAGGAACAGGAAGCTTTTAAGCTCAATTTAAGAGTGCTCCATTGTTTTCTGAGCCTACTATTAACCAGCAGAAGTGCAGAACACCTGTTTTAGCGCATTAAAATTATTAATTTTATTGGGATTAATGCATTTGGCCTATCTTACTGTCTATAAAATGAGACCCAAATTTTATAGTGCTTATAGTTAATATTATTCTGCGCATTAACCAGCTAACCAAGCGAAACACAAGCACTATTTATGCGCAGGCCTTCACGTTGCGGCAGTGAGACCGGTGAGAGCTTTTACTCGAACGACAGCGCCCAGCTATACGCGTAGTTTAAAGCCTTCTCTTCGTAGGAAAATCAAAACGGTTACGAATCCGCCGAACGAGACGTTCTGTGAACATTCCTGTTTAAAAAATTATAATCATTACAAATGGGGCCCATCTATTTATTTATTTATTAACTTATGTTTATTTGTTTGTTTGTTTGTTTGTTTGTTTGCTCATCTATAAATGCTGCTAATCCTATTTGGGATTGTGGCAGTAGGGCATAAAGTCAACAAGAAAGCTGTCTAGTATTAAATAGAACCTTCAACATGCGACCTGACCACGCAAGACCCGATTTGGCACCATGCCGCTCATTCTGGCTCCCTTTATTATCCAGACTTTATTATCTTGACTTGCACCCGACTATAGTGGCTTACGTCAGCGTGTCACTCGTGCTGAGCCACTGACGCTCGAGATTGGTGCCTATCACCGACTGACTTGTGAACGATCTTATCCAGCAATTTGATGAGTTCGTGCATACGTCTGTAAACGAGTGGCTACAAAGATTAAGCGTGAGCAAGGGCTGATGGTGAAATGTAACGTTGGTACCGATGGCATATAAACCAAATCTTTTTTTTTTAGATTCTAACATTGTAATGTCAACTGAAAGATGTGGAGACCATACTGCTGACACATGCTCGATTACGTGTCTTAATAAAGACATGTAGGTTGTGTTCGTTTATATTTTTTGATATAGAGTACATGTTTTGGTAGTGTGCAAACGATCACTCCATCACTGAACAGCACTTGCAGATGGATTTGTAGGTTAGTATTTATTTAGTATGTAGTATGTAGGTTAGTATGTAATACCCTCACACGAGGGTCTTTAAGGAAATAAAGTGAAGTATTTGAGAAAAATACCTAAAGCACGACATCGTTTCCCAGTAGCTGCAAGGAGACAGTGGCATTGTCGACAACGTCCAAGCCAACAATCCTATCCGATTGGCCCACGGGAGTGAGCAAAATGTCCGCATTCCACTGACAAGAGCCGAAACTGCAAGGCAGCTTCGGATGCTTTCTTCGATGATCTTGGTTTCAAGGCAGATAACTGAGCAAGCTGGTAAACATTCATTTTTAATAACACAGGCGCTACAAACACAGACACAAAAAAAAGGGAGGGGGGGACACAGCGCCTACTCGCAACTGAAGCGTTTATTAAGAAGTTAAATATATACACACACGCCCCCACCAACCCAAAGTACTCACGTGTCAACCAACTCGCGAGAAACCATTACCTTGCATTCGTTATCCGTGCATCTAAAAATCTATCTCTCATCCGGAAAGGCTGACCGATGAGTCGTTATCGCAAGAATAAATAAACCCTTCTTAATAAACCCTTCAGTTGCGAGTTAGCGCTGTGTCCCCCCCCCCCTCCCCAAACTCTTTGTGTCTGTGTTTGCAGCGCTTGTGTCACAATGGATCTTGGCTGAATTGAATACTCCGGGGAACTCGGGACGTCAAGTGGACAACCTCGAATCGTTACTGCAACTCGCGCTAACTACGAGGCCTCTCCCGCTGTGATGCAACTCTGTTGTGTCGCCTGTGGCTGCGAGTGACGTTCGCAAATTCTTATTCCCATCTCACTGCAGCGGCGCAATCTAAAGCGTGTGAACAGTGCAGGTAAGGAGGGACAGCTGTGTAGCTGCTTTGCGACCTCCCTCAAATCGACTGTAAGCGACTATCTCTGAAGCAGCGCTCTTACGCTTGGATCTACGTCCCGTAACGGTTACCAAGATTCTGGGACCTCGGCCGCAACCATCGTCAACCAGGAAAGTCATCCAGGTGCTCTTGAAATAGTTAAGAGACGCATGCATGAACGTCGGACTCTATACTCTTACTGTGCGCGTCCTGTAATTTTACGTACTACAGTATAACATGGCTCCATGCTGCGATGTGGACTTACACTCTACGGCACCGTATCCAAAGGTCATGACATCATTTTTCAATGGCTGCCAGGATACTGTGATATTAACGGTAATCACCAGGCCGATGCGGCTGCGCGTTCTGCATTACAACGACGGACTTCCAGTGAGGATCCCAATATCAAGACCTGACGCTGCGTGTGGGGTTCGCCCTTTGGCGCTGGAGCTCACACTTTCAGCGTGGAACGCGGGAGAGTTTTGCAACCTCCGCCTCAAGGCGCTGTACCCTGGACTGCGCCTTCGTCTTCCATGTAACTTAGCACGTCGCGACGCAACATTGTTGTGCCGTTTATGGATCGGCGTTGCTTTTACCAACCACTATGCTTTCCGGATGGGGATGGCCGACTGTCCTGCCTGTGAAAGCTGCGGTTGTGAGGAGACCATCGCTCATCTTCTTTGTGAGTGCCCTGCATTTGCGAGTGCAAGACATACACTGTGTTGTGCCCTGGACCGCCTCGATCCTCGCCCATTAACAGAGCAGAAGATCCTCTGTCCGTGGCCACAGCAGTCGACTGCCCTCAAGGCATACAAGGCACTCTTTGCCTACTTGAGAGCGACTGGATTGAGTGACAAATTGTGACAGCGTTGCGCGCGTGTGTGTTATGTCTTTTTCCCTTCTCTCTTCCTCCTTTTAGTCCCATAATCCCTCTTCCTCAGTGCAGGGTAGCCAACCGGAACTCCTTTCTGGTTAACATCCCTGCCTTTCCCTTCTCCTCTTTATCTTTCTTCTTCCTCTTCTTCTTCTTCTTCTTCTTCTTCTTCTTCTTCTTCTTCTTCTTCTTCTTCTTCTTCTTCTTCTTCTTCTTCTTCTTCTTCTTCTTCTTCTTCTTCTTCTTCTTCTTCTTCTTCTCCCCAGGTATATGGCACTAAAAACAACGCCTCTACACTCTTCTTCTCTTTCTACTTCGATCTTTTGATACCCCTCCTCACGAGTAAGGTAGCCAACCGGGCATCGTCTCGTTAACCTCCTTGCCCTTTCTTCTTCTATCACGTGATCTCGTTAGAAAGGGTCCGGGTTTTCGTTTTCTCCTGGCTGCAGAAAGGACAACGGATATACAACGGATGCATGTACCGCACTGAATTTGCCAACCGCAATGGAAGCGCGCACCACAGCGTCCGCCTACATCCGGCACAACTGGTTAAAGTGAGGCTAAAGGACATACTGCCGACAGCCTACACCTGGATGATATTCTCATTGGTTTGCAAACGCAGTCGCAAAAGTGACGGCACTATTACACCCCAACGCAGTTTTTTTTTGTTTATTGCATGTTGCAGGTTATAAAAATGCTGGAATACAGAAGGAGGTCTCAGTGTCAGAGACTGTGGACGGGACCTCCTCCAAAGACAACTAAAAAAAATAAACAATAAGCAGTTCAAAAATTATACATTCATTAGCATCATTAGCCTCGGATTATTTCTTACGTCCACGTATAGTTGCCAAGGGTACTGACAGTGCTCTACTTCAAAACCGCCTAGTGAACGGACCAAAGTTTGCGATGGGTCGTCAGGCGCTAGAAGTATAGTGCACGATTATGCTTGCCAGGGGAAATAAAGCAGTCACGGCGGACCTAGTGAGCGGGAGAGAATAGAAGACGGGTAAGAAACGGTGGGAACTAGAGCATTTGGCAGGTACTCTCAAGCAATTAACAGTAGCTCGCCAACATCAATCGAAAGCAGAGTATCTATAGCACTTTTTCTATTTGACATATTCAAATTTCAGCCACCTTTACATCTTTTTTCCGCGACTGGCTTCTGATCGGACGAAGGGGTCCTAGCGTTCTCAAGTGAATTCGGCGCGGAGTGGAAGTATGCGAACGCCGCCCAAGGACACACGGCGCGCTCTTTTCGCGTCCTTAATGGGCTGCGCTTCTGCTTCCCACGCGCACACGGATTTCGCCAGTGCCACCGCCTTCTACGTGCACTAACGCCGCTGGCGCAGAAATGCAGAAAGGGCGTGTGGCTTTCATTTTTAAGGTGTGTGAAATGATGACTGCTCATAATAACACGATTCAAAACGTAATCTCCGACACAAGCCAAACAGAAACTTACTGCTGCGGTTCGATACCGCGGTCCGATTTCTCCGCACCAGCAGGTGAAGAGGCTGGAGCGAGGGTATCTGTATAGGACCAAAGAAAGTAAAAAGACCCAAGGACGTCACGTCCGGTCTGGTGACGTTATTTCCTTCTAGTAAGTGGGAGCTGCTCCTGTCGAATGACGCCACTTTGCTCCAGCCAATTGGAATGCTGTTTGATGTTGTTAGACGCTTTTAGCATATCGGAGACATACTACCGGAGGCGTACACCGGTTTACCGGACCCCTCCTGCGCACGCACAGTGGCTCCTCCTGATCCCGACATTGCCAGTGCGCATGCGCAGAAGGGGTCCGGCAAACCGGCATACATCTATTTACAGGGCAGAATGAATGGTTAACGGGTACAAGCTACGAGAGAGCAAGCACAGGAACGAAGGCCGGGAGGTTAGCGACACTTGGTGTGCTCGGTTGGCTGCTCTGCTTTTAGGGAGGGCACCAACGAAACTGAACGAAAAAGCAGAGAGAAGCCCAGGTCAAGCCCAGCACTGAAGGATTCACAGATAGTTTCAGGGTGAGGGACGCGTAGTACGTAGTACGTTCATGCTCCTATGACGAAGGAGAAGTGCTGCTGACAGGCACACGAGAGCTGAGTCCGTAGCCGCTTTGGTAGCCCATTCTGGGTGGGTGGCGAGGTTGAGCACGCCGCGGTGCTCGCCATGGCAACCGGCTTCCGGAGATTGGGCGCAACCATTACAACGCCGAGAAAGAATAGAAGACGAATCAGAAATGGTTGGAGCTAGAGCATATCGCAGACATTTTCAGTTTATAAACAGCAGCTTACCGACGTCGAAAGAAAACGAACTATACTTATAGTATTTTCTCTCTACGACCTCTCCGTATCACTTATACCGTTTAACGCATACTAGCGGACTATTGTTGTCCGCTAGCATGGGCTAAACGGAGGGTGATACGGATAGCAGCATCATTTCTAACAGAAGAAATGCTAGTACCGTGTCAGCTGTCGCAGCGAGCAACTACCGTGACAGCTCGGTTACTGACCGCCGCGTCAGCCTCGGTCTGCGACGGTCAAACATGGCGGTTGCTGACCGGGCAGCGATACTTCAATGCGATGGCGATCACTGTATCGGGGATTTAATTCCCAGTTTCACCGAAATGGAACTTCCTTTTTCAAAAGACACACTGAACTATTTTTTATCCCGAAGCAAATTACAAGTGCCTGTTTCGCGCTGTGCGTTGGTTTTCAAGATGTTCCGAGCGCTGTTCGCCAGTGAATCGATGTGGCGATTCACATGCAAACCACCCCATCGAGTCTCAACTGGATCCTGCGCCTCACAGAACAGGTTCTAATATCTTTATCTCTCGAGTAAAATAGAACCTTTTATTTTCATACATGCGACAAAATCGATGGTTTTCTTGAATTTCTCGCCAACGTAGTCGTTTCAGGCAGATGCGTTTGCTGTACCAATCTCTGTTCAGCGATTATAAGCGCGCTCCGCTGGTTTTTCGTTTCTCAAGTCAACGTCGTCTGAGGAGTTAACAAATTGATCCCATGGCAAAAGAAAAAGGGGAAAAGAAATCAACTTCAGTGGCCTTTGAACTTTTATTGAGCTTCCACTGTCTGTCTCAATGGTGTAAGATATGAATAACACATGCCGAGCGTTGCTCTTATTATACTTGATGCTACGGAATTCGTGTAAATTGTGCACCCGGCGTTTTTCCCGGAACGCTGCATAATAAAGCGACTGTTTGCTATGACAGAAAGAATTCGAGCTGCTCGCTGTTGGCATTTAGTCACGTCGTCTCAAGCTCGACAATAACTCTCCATAACCGCTGTGGTGACGGCATTCATATATATATACTTCGTCCGCGACCTTGCGCCAGCGGTCGCCCCATCTAGCCTTTCTCTATAGCTGTAGTCTACTGGTACTGCTGCTAACCCGTTTTTTTCGCCAAACTTGCAAAGATGATTGGATTTACTGAATATTAAGCCAAGAGTTAATTTGACGTCTCCATTCTCGGATTTCGGCATCCATTCTGGCCGCCGTTTCAAGCCCGAGCACAAAAATGTTTCGGTGAGGTAGGCCTGCAAAAAGATAAGATACCATGCTATCTGGGTGGGCTTTAAAGACATAGAAGATAAAGCAGCAGTCGACGAATGAGGGCGCAATCGAGTTTGGGAGACTGGCGATGCTCCTTCGTCATGGAAGGTGGCACATGTAGTTCCAGTACTGAAGCCTGGCAAAGACGTGATGGACCTTGCCTCGTATCACCCTGTGCAATTGACCTCCTGTGTAGCTAAGTTGATGGAGAAACTGGTAAATGAACGCTTATCGTGGTGGCTTGAGGACAGCAAGGCACTGCCAACATGTATGACAGGATTCCGCCGAGGTCTCAGTGCCCAAGATGACGTCTTAGACTTGGTGAGTCGCATTGAACACCACGGAGCTTTCGGCCTTTCCACCTTAGCCACTTTTCTCGACGTTGCGAAAGCTTACGACAACGTGCTTCAGAGCTCAATTCTAAACAGTTTGCAAGGCATGGGCATACAGGGCCATATGTTAAGATTCATTTACACGTTTATAAGTGATCGCGCGGTTCGTGTGTGTTTAGGGAGTACCTTAAGCACCGAAAGGATTCTATCACGAGGTGTGCCTCAAGGAAGTGTTCTTTCGCTCATGCTCTTTAACGCCGTAATGGTTGCCCTACCCGATTCGTTGCGAAAAAATTGCAGGCAAGTGCGTATGTCAATATATGCTGACGACATCTGCATTTAGATTACTGGCTACCAACACAAGCGATTAGCCCTGATAGCTCGACAGGCTCTACTTTCGGTACAAGCTTCCCTTCAAGGTGTGGGATTGTCTCTGTCAGTGGAAAAATCCGACTTTATTCTGTTTCCAGGTGTAGGAAGATGTCAAGCGTGGTTGAAGATAGACCTCGGTCACTCTTGCATCCGTCAATTCAACCACACGCGTTTCCTGGGCGTCATTATTGACTCCCGTCTACTGTGGCGAAAAGCTGTAGACGCGATTGTTTCATCTATATCTTCGCGTCCCAATGTGATCCGTAGAACTGCAAGTGAGAAATGGGGAAACCATCCTTCTTCAATGGCCAAACTTCATGAGGCGCTGGTGGTCAGTCGCATAATATATCAATTACCTTTAATTTCCCCCTCGGCATTACAGCTTGAACGTCTCGAAGTTGTCCACAGAAAGGGCCTAAGAAGAGCCATTGGAGTTCCTCAGGCGGCTGAGAACAAGGCAGTACTTCATGAGTCTCTATCGAAACCTCTTAGCCTTGTCGCTTCTCAGAGACTACTAATGCATCTTGGCCGCCAAGGAGAGACGGTAGCTGGGCGATCCCTTCTCCAGCGGCTCTGCAAGAGATATGAGTCGAAGGCTTACTTGGCACTCAATAATTCTCTTAGTCCTTTAAGCCTTAATGTCCGAAGGCAACGGAAACGGTTGAAACCCCCCTGGTCTTTTCCGACCCTCGACTGTAAGGTCACAATTCCCCATGTGAGCGCAGCTCTCCTTTGGCAGCAACGCGTTCGCTTGTACTTGAACATTTGGAAACAGAGTATACCCGCCATCTTCAAATTTTCACGGATGGTTCTGTGGACAAGGTCAAACGAGCTAGCGCAGCGTCTTTTTACATTCCTTCTTTAGACTGTAAGTGGTCTGCACGCTTTGCTGCTGTCGTATCCTCCACAACGGCCGAAAGTGTTGCCATTTAGGCGGCTTTTCGGAACTTAGGGTCTTGTCCGGCTCAACCTGTTGTCATCCTTATTCAAAATCTGCCCTTCAGAGGTTAGAGCGCGGATTCCCTACTGACGCCTTGTCTATAAGCTCTCTGCGCTTGGTGCAGAATCTGCACAGCAGAGGCTTTACTCTATATTTCCAATGGGTGCCCTCTCACATAGGAGTCAGAGGCAATGAGGTGGCAGACAGTCTCGCCCATAAAGCTCTGTCAAGGGGTCCATGAAAAAAGTACCTCAAGATGGAAAAAGTCTCTACATCAAAATGGTGAGCGATCATTTCAGTACCCTGTGGAGTGCGCCCCACAAGCCATGTGTGACTAAGGCACTGATAAGATCCCAGGCGACTCTACTACATCGAATTAGCTCGGCCTCTGCTCGCACTCCTGCCTGGATGCATAAGACAAGCATGGCATCGTCTCCGCTATGTTCTTTATGTGGTGTGTGCGGGAATATCGAACATTATATTATGTACTGCCCAGAGTACAACGCGGAAAGGTATGTGATGTTCGCTTCCTTCAAGAAGACAGGAACCCGTTACAGTACAGTTCAGAACATTGTTTACCCGAGTGGAAACCAGACATGCAGAAGGGAGGCTGCACGCCTTCTTTTAACATTTCTGCAGGACACTGATCTTGTTTCTAAATGGTAACAGCAGGAACGGACTATGGTCTACTGTGATTAATTGAATGTGTGCTTAGGTGTTGTCTTCTGGAGTGGACTATATTATACTGTGAGTGAATGTGTGTATGGATTGTGGCACTGCAATGGGCTATGTTCTACTGTGACTGAACATGTGCATAGATGATGACTTCTGGAGGGGACTGTGATGTGTTCTGTGTGGAGTGAATGTGTGCATAGATGGTGACTGCGGGAGTAGAACATGTACTATTATAAGTTACTGTGTGCATCTATAGCGGGGTAGATGCGAAAGGCTTTAGGACATTATTAACATAGAAGTGACGCAGCGGTGGATCAATTGCCGGCAGAATAAGCCAGGCTGATCCCACCTGTAGCATTCAACACCTCAACTCAACTCAACTCACTCAGGATGAAACTTCGAAAGAAAACTTAGCGCTCCAGGGAAGTCGTTATGGGCAGCTGTATGCTACAGCTGCTGAGCCATTTAGGTGAATAATGATTACAAGAGGAGAAGGATGGGAAAAAAGGAATGGTGCTCGCAGTCTTGCAGTAGTCTAGTGTAGCGGTCATGAATATGTGGGTAATTATTGTTTTTTTGTGCGTGCGATTCTCCGCCACTCATATTGCAGAAATTGTGCAACACTTCATAAATGAAAGGACTGACTTCAAAAACTACCCGCCGCTGTGGCTCAGTGGTTAAGACGCTCCTCTTCTGATCTGGAGTACCCGTGTTCGAACCCAACCGCGGCGGCCGCGTTTCGATGGAGTCGAAACGCAAAAGGCGCCCGTGTGCTGTGCGATGTCAGTGCACGTTAAAGATCCCCCAGGTGGTCTAAATTATTCCGGAGACCTCCACTACGGCACCTCTTTCTTCCTTTCTTCTTTTAATCTATCCTTTATCTCTCCCCTGACGGCGCGGTTAAGGTGTCCGCCGAGACGTGAGGCAGATACTGCGCCATTTCCGCTCCTCAAAACCAATTTTCATCTTTTACTTCAAAAATTGCGCCCGCCAGTATTGATGGTGTGCGAGCCTTTGTACAAGATAGGAAGCGACAGCCTCGTGGTGTTTCCACGGGGCGGGATTTATTGGCCACCGTGCATGACGGTGGGGAACCTACCGCCACACTCGAGGGTGCTTTAATTACCCGTCTCTAGACACGCGTTTTAAACACTAGTGTTACGGTTATGAAGCTTGTTTCTTCATTTTGACTATTTCAATGGGTATGCGGTGTATCGGGCTCATTTCTACGTTTTCGAACTTGTATGTGTCTTTTCGAAAGTTACTTGTGCAAATAAATATGTTAACTCCTTTTCAGTTTCCTGTGCTGTATGAATTGTCTAGGTTACTGTTGTCTTTTGCAGAGCTGCGTTTAGAAATGTTATCTTTGCTAACTCTGTTACATGGAATGCACAGCTGCTAAGGTCTCAACAAGAGACTGGCAGTATACCAAATAAAAAAAAAACACTGTCACTCATAGCAAAATAAGCCCTGGTCACGAAGCGTGCATTGGAAAGAAATACTGTAACTAGACGTCTATATTCCTGGACGAACAACTCCCCGAGGACTTCGTAGTCTACAAGGAATTCAGTAGACCTTAAACGAAGAACCGTCGTGCATGGTAACCACCAACTCACAAAAATCTATTTCGCATGCGATTTCATATGAAGCTGGCTGTTTGTGAATGACTACTGTTATTCGTTTAGCTAATCTCTTTGCTTTCCCTGAATAGTGTCACGTAGTGGTGACGGCAGTCGAAGCAGCGATGAAGACGGACAAAAGGTCTTCTAAAATAAAACTATAAGCGTACCGTAAGTAATACCATGTCAGTTTTTAGAATTTCGAAAACGTGATTACCCTCGCCGCGTGGCTCGACAGATTTGTGCCATTTCTCGAGCCATTCAAAAAAAGTGTACCTGCGCAGAGCCAACTACGACGTCCATCAAATTGCATCACTCCGTGGCACATGTGTCACGTGATAATCACTGCTGCACCCGCGCCGGAGCACCGAAGTGGTACAGGAATAACTTCTCTCTCTCGTTCGAGGCATTGTAGAGCATCTCAAGACGGGGGGGGGGGGGGGAAGCGCCTGTCTCTCCTCCTTTCCCCCCACTCTTCAGGTCTCCACCTTTCCGTCTCGTTGCGTAGTTTCCCGTCTTGAAGTGCATCACCAATTGGCCTCCGAACTTACGGTCTTGATAGTAGAGCAGGATACTAGACGACATTTCGCACTTTACTAACCTAATCTGCCTGGCAAACTGGGCGCGCAGGTAATTAAGCTGCTCGACTTGGCCATATAATTAGGCAGTGAAGCGCAGAAAAACAATGGCGCTCGGAACAGACCTGAAGTTATTCCCTAGTGCAAAGAACACAGCACCGTTCCTTGCTCGGACCAGAGTAGTGCAAGGTGCAGGTGCACAGTGACTGTATACAGCAGGCATTGAAGCCACCGGCCGTTGTTCAGAGGTGTTCAGCGCAACGACTGCGCGCTTTTCATGCACACACTCAATGGCCACTGGAAGACCCGCATCCCCATGCTGGTCGGCCGAGTAAACAGCGAGATAAACAGTTCTCGCGCGTACCATGCAACACAGCAAACCTAACAGTGTTTCCAAATCTTGATGCGGTTTCGCAATTATTTCAAGCCTTCTAAAAATTCCTTTGGCGCACGCACTGCAGTGCTCTTCGGCGGCCTTGTTGGCCGTGGTCCCAGAATTCTTGCCAGGGTCTCCTGTGTAGAGGGCGCTTCTTGTTCCAGGTGGCGCGTTTGCGAAACTGCAAGGTAAGCCTGATGATGTGCCGCTTTCGCGACACACTGAATGGGGCACATCAGCGGGTTGCTGAACGCCAGCGCTGGGAAGGGAGCCGTCGTTGGGTGCCGAAGCACCCGAGCTTGTGCAGTTGAAGCAGCATATGATTAATTTTCATTAGCGCTTCTTGGTGCATAATGCGCTGCAGAAGTGAACTATAATTTACAAAATACAGAGAGAAAAAAAAAAGCCCGTAGCAATATCATCGCCGCACGTGTAATATTCGCGTCACACATACCTGAGTCTGTAATAAAGGAGTAACTTCTCATTGACATGAACCCAAGCGCAGCCATGAGGCTACAAAAGAAAGCTACCATGGAAACCGCCTCAACGGAGTAGTCTGTGCAAGCTGTGTACCTTTCATTTGTAGCCGTATCGCTGTGCTTGGGTCGATGCTAATGAGTAATTATACTTATTACAAATTTGCTCCCCCTTCGTGGACTCTCCTAAACATCAGAACAATGCTATATCTCATGGTTCGTTTTGGCATGACGACGTCGTTATCATCACTCTCATAACTTGTGGCCCGTGCCGTTACGTACGCCCATTTGAGCAGAATACCCAAGTAGTTGAATGCTCAGAGTGTCTACCCGTAGATGTCTGCCCCAAAAAGACGGGCGGCGAACATTCGCTCTTCACGCTTTCCACCTGCCGTGGGGTTCATTGGATACAGCGAAAGGATATGCTAAGCCCAAGATCCAGGAAATCAGATCCCGGCCACGGTGGTCGCATTTAATTGGCGTCGAGCTGCAAAGACGCCCCGATCGAGTGCCCTGATATGTCAGTGCCCGCACCACAGGTGGTCGAAAGTACGACCCGAAGCCCACCACTACCGCCTTCCAGGGATCACAGCATATATATAGTTTCAGGTTCGGGATTTTGTACTGCAGAAACTAAGAAATCCGCTGTTACAACTGCATATCGGTTGCCATAATGAAATTAGCGATCACACAACTTTGTTTATACGTGGGGAATGCAAATGTCTTCAAGTTAGCTCGCTTTCTGTAGGGCCCGAATAAACGAAAGGAGGCGGAGATCGATTCAGTTCGTTCGTATACAAGGCAAGGCGTACACCAAGACAAACGCGCAAGCCACTGGGTCGAAAGCTTTTACGGCTGAAGCGCGAACACTCCGTCTGCGGCGTCGAGCGAATCGAGCAGACGAAACGGCGCGTCTGCCTCGCCGACCTACCGCGGGAGCCAGCCACTACAGAGCGGCAGCTAAACGGCGTGAAGGGGTCTCCAAGCGAAGCCGACTACAGCCAGCGCTGCACTTTCTCTGTTGACGCGTACTGCCTCAGCAGTTGGACTGGATCGCTCCGGTGTTGACATTCTGGGCGCAGACGCGGCTCCCTATATCCGCGTAACGCTTTCACACACATCTCGACATTTCTATTCGAAAACAGAAAAATAAAAACTTGTCCTCGTACATAGCATATGTGGACCTGAAGAAAGGTAGTTTGTTGCCCAGCGCGACACACGAACTTAATTTTCAACAGACTTGTGCACAATTTGGCACAAATCGTCACAGTGGTAGGAAATCGTAGCGACGAACCACCGCAATTTGTCAATCAAGATTCGAGCGCTCGTGAGAACACATCTTTTTTTACTGCGTTATGCGTTAGAAGCACAGACGAGCTCACAATTGCGCGACCAAGTTATTGTAGTAGGCTGGACTGCATAGTCCTTATTCAGCGAAAGGCCGTGGTGTGTGTGTGTGTGTGTGTGTGTGTGTGTGTGTGTGTGTGTGTGTGTGTGTGTGTGTGTGTGTGTGTGTGTGTGTGTGTGTGTGTGTGTGTGTGTGTGTGTGTGTGTGTGTGTGTGTGTGTGTGTGTGTGTGTGTGTGTGTGTGTGTGTGTGTGTGTGTGTGTGTGTGTGTGTGTGTGTGTGTGTGTGTGTGTGTGTGTGTGTGTGTGTGTGTGTGTGTGTGTGGTGTGTGTGTGTGGTCATGCGACTTTTTTCACGTAAAAGAAGAAAAGAGAAGAATAAATAAATGATAGAAATAAAAAGAAAAAGAAGACAAAAATGGCAGAAAAATGAAAAATGGAGGGAGAAAGAGGGCGGGGAAAGGCTTTCGCATTTCCGATCATAAGCAGACATATGCAATCCTGTAATTTTTTTTGACAGAGTTATAAACTGTGCCTCCTTTATTTTGTTCTGCATTGGTAACGGCACTGTGTTAGAGGCGGTTCATGTCAATTATTTTTAACGAGGGCAATACAATGCAGAAACGGTAACAGCTGCAAAAGTGGTCTGATATTTCCCAGCCACAAGTAATCAGCGACTGGCTTCCTGCATCTATTCGGTCATTCCAGCTCCTATAGGTGGCGCGGCGGCTGTACGACATGGCGGACGAGGCGGTGAGGGCGCCGATGCCATAACGTGCGCCTCTACAGAAGCAAAGCAGCTTCCTGACGTTGTGGCGCCTTTCGTGTGATTTTTAGAGTCTAGATAAGCAGCAGTAAATGATTGTCGGTTATTAATAAGATCATGTCCTTACGTCTGGCTGTATTACAGGATCGAAATAAATTTTTATCGATATGAGCATGGAATCGCCAGTTCGCAAGTGCCGCAAAAACTCCGTCGGCGTGGAAACTTGAGAACTCAGCATAGTAAAGTGCGGAAAACACTTTGAACTGCAATTTTTTGCGCGTTCACTTTCTTGTTCTTTCGGCACTGACCCGAAAGCGGAAAGACACTACTGTAATGACCCAGGCAGTCTGACGCTATTTTTGGTGCCTACACGAGTGCGGCCCTTATCCGCTTAAATATGGTATGTGTATTGGTTGCGCGCTGATCTTATAAGGAGACGTTTGAAAAGAAAATCAGAGAATACGCTTTTATGCCCTGAGGCAATAAACATCGCTTAAAAAATTACAACAGAGATCAAAATCAACTTTTTAATGCTGAGCTGCATCAAACAAGCCTGAAAGATCAAAATCCTTGAGCCTGCATATTCGACTCGTGATTGGCTGCTTGTTTAGGTAAACAGAAAATTTTACCAGCGGTCTACATTTTCTCATGGAGGATTTCTGTTCGTGCTCCTGAATGTGGGCGGAGCTTTATTGCAGACTTAATGCTAGCGTACGTTGGTCGCATATATGATGTAAAAGAAGAGGCAATGTAGCTGTTGTTTGACGCGGCAGCCAAGGGTAATCGAGCTTTATAGTAGAGTCGAAATTAGCTCTCAAAATGTTTTTTTTTTTTACTAACGGGGGAAAACGTTGTGATCGAGTGAGCAGATAACAGTTGCCAAGAAGCGTTTGCGGTTATTCATCCACTTTGCGCATTATGTCCGAGAACTGAAGGTACAAGTGTGGAATTCTTGCCATTCATGTCGGCATTTAGCAGTCACGTGGTGACCGGAAAGCCGTGTTTAATCTAGACCAGAATGGACTGAAGCGGGATGAAAAACCACTGTTTGCTGCAAACTTCCCCCTTAAAATATAACCGATATACTCCATATCAGCTCAGTGTTTAAGCGCTGCACTGCTTTCATGCAGCTGTAATAGGCTACGTTGGTCGCATGATCAAAACACCGAAATCCAGGAATGCATTGACCACACGGTGTCGTGACATCAATTGACGCCACGACACCGTGACCTTTACAAAAATGGTCTATAGACAGTCTATAGACTCCTTATAGCCTCTATTGCCTTTCTATAGACATTTATTTTTGTTCATTCATAGTCTATAGACTTTCTATAGAAAAAAAGTGCTAAATGTGTATGGCTATAAATCTATAGATTGTCTATAGACTATCTATAGGGTTTCTATTGCCTATAGACTGCTCTTTAGAGTTTGTCTATAGAGAGTCTATAGACTTTATAAAGAGATGTCTATGGACAGTTTATAGACTGTCTAAAGAAATTTTTTAAGGGAACAGAGTACGTTGCTGAGGAACAGGCGGGTCATTGGACTGAAACTCGTTACCAACCTACAGAATGCACTTAATCACTGCTTCTTGGACTGTTTACGTGTTTGGCAGAAACGGCATGTTTGCTGTTTGGAATGTTCGCACGTCGTAGAATAACAGAATATGCTCATTTTTGACGCGTATCTTAGGCTCCAAACCACTGCGATTGCACGCGCCGCGCAGAGCGATCACCGGCTCGCCTCTTCAGGAAGAGTCCGCGTGGCGCCGCCACCGTCGCTGGAACGACCGAATAGTTAGCAAATTAGTCCTTACTGATCCGGAGTTCCCGGTTTCAAACCCGACTGCGGCGGCTGCGTTTTTATGGAGGAAAAACGCTAAGGCGCCCGTGTGCTGTGCGATGTCAGTGCGCGTTAAAGATCCCCAGGCGGTCGAAATTATTCCGGAGCCCTCCACTACGGCACCTATTCTTCCTTTCTTCTTTCACTCCCTCCTTTATCCCTTCCCTTACGGCGCGGTTCAGGTGTCCAAAGATATATGAGACAGATACTGTGCCATTTCCTTTCCCCAAAAAAACAATTATAATTATATACAAATTAGTCCTATATGAGATTATGCGGACATAATATATGACCGAAGTTTGAAGCATTCAGCAAGCTAAAGATGTTGAGCAGGAAATAATTATGAGGAAAAAAAAGTCAATTGTGTCATTGTACTGTTGGTTTTTGACTTACCCGAGCTGTATACAGGGCGTCCCAGCTAACTTTAACCAGGGTTTAAAAAAATGGCCGTGTTTTAGCACTGGTTAAACCTGGAGTGACTCAATAGCTACAGCTGGCCGAGTGGAACTTGGTCACGTTACCAGCCACGTGACAGCGTGGGGGCGCAGCCACAGGGTACGTGGCGGCTCCGCCACGCTGAAGGCTCGAAATGCTACCGTAATGTAGCTATCTATGGCTACAAAACATGCCGCGGTACTTTAGACGACGCTATCCATTGCATGCTACTGGATATTGTGTGGAGCAACTCACACTTTTTTGTATTGGCCCTAACTGCATAATTAGTCGATATTAATTAACCAACTTCGCAAGCAACGAAGATAGGCGAAAAAGTCCAATAAGAAAGTTGTAGAACGGTCCAGGAAACATCCAACTGAACAGTGTCTAACTTTCCATCTATTACGGATCGGCTTTTTTTCGCTATCTGCATATGCCCGCGAAATACAAAAAAAAAATACCACGTGGCATGCCCGCTTTCACGCCACGACTGCAGTGCTCTTAAACGTTGCTCCCAACAAACAAACAACTCATTTAGACATCGCGTGCTGTGCGATGTCAGTGCACGTTAAAGATCCCCAGGTGGTCGAAATTATTCCGGAGCCCTCCACTACGGCACCTTGTCGCTATCATCAAGCGCCGCAAGGGTAGCATACCGCCGGCGTAACTCGCACTGCCAGCTGCTGCGTCGCTGCCCTGTCGCCTTTTAAGGGGCAACACACCGGGCTAAAAGACTGTTAGTTCCTATCCGGAACGTTTGAGAGCACTGCAATCGCGGCGCGCAAGCGGGCATGTCACGCGGTATTTTTTGTATTTCGCGGGCATTTGCAGCCAACGGGAAAAAAAGCTGATACGTAATAGATGGAGAGTTAAAAACTGTTCAAACGGAAGTTTTGCGGACCGTTGTACAACTTTCTCATCGACCTTTTTCGCATATCTCCGTTGCTTAAGAAATTGGTTAATTAATATAGGCTAATTACGCAATTAAGCGCAATATAAAAATAATGTGACAGGCTCCATACAATAGCCAGCAGTATGCATTTGGTCGCGCAGTCTTAGAGTGCCTCGGCGTATTTTTAAACCCTGGCTAAAATAAGCTGGAATACCCTGTATATACATGATCTAAATTATCACTGAGGTGTAACGATAACAAAGCTTCTCAGATGCCTAGTGCACGACGTCGATCGTAGCACCAGTGACGAGCGAGAACGGGACAGAGGTACGCCCTTGAGATTGCTTTTGTTTTACTACGCACATTTTACGATTGAAATCGGCTGCCTGGCGCTGAATTTTTCAATTTCATTTGTGGAGAAGTTAAGTCCCCTTGAGCACCGAAATACTTCTATTTTTCATTCTCATTGCATCTGAGCTGACGATTAAGACTCTTAAGTTTCACGTGTGAAAAGCGAGTGGCCGTGTTCACTCTGCACATTCCTTCACACTGGTGACAATTGTAGACATGCTTGTGTTATGCGCACCCTTACGCTTTCTGTCCATTGCGGCTAATCGTTAACATTCTTAGTGACCTCGTCGGGGCCGTGTACAGGTTGTTTCGCCTTTTGACTTTACACAAATTTTCATAAATAGGTTCTTTGACTTAGAAGAACGTTTTTTTTTCGGCACGGCATTGTGAGCGGTGTAGTGCACCAGGATACAGCTAAGACTTGCTAACAACAGGCTGGTTAACTAATACTAAATAGCGAGCGTTTTAACTATTATTGTTAGGCTCCCTAATTATCAAGGAGCGTGTAACCTGCCGCAAGTAATATCCATATCCGGTTTTAGAATTTCGAAAACGCTGGTATCCTCGGCGCTGTGGCCCCACAAATTTTGGCTGTATCGCGCCAAAATACAAGCGCTTGCGAGAAACTTGCATGCAAAGCAACCTCTCCAGTGCCCGTAAGTCATCGAAATAGCCAATATTTGTTAGGCCACACGGCCGAGAGCATTCGCGTTGTCGAAATTCCAAAAAAAAAAAAACTGATATTAATATAGATTACGGTAGGCTCCACACCTTTCAATAAATAAAGAGCTTAACAGTGATAGTAAAAAAGTTCACTAATCAACATTAGTTAACCAGCCTGCTAATTAACACGTCTTAAGCGCTAACTCGATGGACACATCCTAGGTGTACGGGCGAAGCGCCTACGCGCACGAGCATACGCTGGAGCCTGTCTCCGCATGCGCGAGTCGCAGATATCTGAACCTGTGCACGGGCGCTCGCGCGCGCGTCGGAACCGGGTTCGGTTTGCAACAATCGGAAAACCACGGGCTCTCGGTGATTCTTGACGGCTGGAAGCTCTTTCAGGTTCCTGGAACTTTTCTTCGCGGTTTAAGTTGTACTTTCAGCGCCCCTCCAACCCCTTCGCTTCATGGCTTGACATTCTTTGCGTCAGCTCGAGAGGGGGAGCGAGCCAGCACCAGGAGCAACGGATGTGCATGCCCCTTTTCGACGTCCGCACGCACGCTGTTGTGCTCGCGCTTCCTTCCTGCTGTGGAGTTCGGCGAATTTGGACATGGGGAGGATTCCCTGAGGACCACCGCGAGGGTGGGTGAGCCCTCTGGGGGAGACGTGGCTGCAGGAATGCCGGAAGCAGCGACGACAATAGCTTCCCCACGTGTTCGAACAGGAATGCCGGAAGCAGCGACGACAATAGCGTCCCCACGTATTCGTTCCGGTCCTCAGACAACGAAGTGCGGTATCAGTGTGGTCCCCTTCGGTCACGCTGGGGTTGAACAATTGCCCGAGTGCCGCAGCTGCGACAGAGGTTCCGCGTTCCGGTCATCAGTACAAGATCTTTCAACCCCTGCTGGGAGACAGTCTGCATTCCTGTGTCACGCAGGCGCCTTCCGGGTCCACATGGGCGCGGTCCGGACGCACGTGCGCGCCCACCTGGAGGCCGCGGGGACGACAACGTGACCGGGTCCTGTTCCATTTCCCTCGACTGAGCTGCGAGAGAACATCAGGACCACCCTGGCGTGGGTGGTGCCGTCAGTGCCATCGTGCGATTGGACATCATTCTTCGAACTGTATTCCCCAGCTAGGGATCTGGGGAATACGAAGAGTATTTAAGGAGCTGCTGGTTTGGTACCAGAGGAGAGCCCCTTTCTTGAGAGATACCAGAGACTCCCGACTCCTAAGAAGCTCTCTTTACTGAGAAGCACTCTCAGTTGCCCGTACTTGTACATAATGTAAATAGTCCTTGTATAAAGTTTTCCAAGTTTTCTTCCTCCGATCGTCTTCGTCTCTTCTCCGGCGCAGTCACGCTACCTGAATCCCGACAACTGGTGGCAGCGGTGGGATGCTGCTACCTGAATCCCAACAACGCCAAGGAAATGTTCATCGAGTTTTAACTGTTTTCTGATGCACTACACCGCTGACAATGCTATGCCGAAAAAAAAAGCCTCTTCTTACTCAAAATCTATTTATGAAAATTGTCTTAGGTCACTGACCCTTAGTCTCAGGTCAAACACCCTGTATGGTAAACTATAGGCGTGGGAGATAGGCGGCCGAGAGTTGGCTGTACCTCCCAACTGAAGTCGGTGAACGAAGGTGATTCTTTGTTTGGATCGTGCTTGTATTTCAAGTGCTAAGAAGTGACAATTTCCTAAATGTCCCAAACTTTGTTGTTGTTGTTACGAGGTGAATACCCCTCTGTTCTTTTTTCGAAGTTTCATAGGGAGCTTAGCCCCCTCTCTTATTAACGCGATAGCGTTAGAATAAGGCTCCGTTCACCATAAAATCCGGTGTCGGCGTTGTGAGGATTGGCGTGGGCGTTGCTAGCGAAAAATCACGGGCATGGCTCTGACAGGTGGTCCCCACAAAGAGCAGCCTAGGGGCAGGTGGGCCACTTAGGTCACGTGACCTTTGCGGTGTCATCACAACCTGCCCACCGCGGCAGGTGGCAGTCAACGATTCGATCTGGAAGGGAAACCTGGGCCGTATGCACAAGGCCCACTGCTGGGAGCACCTGCCATCGCAGGTCAGTGGCGCATCGCTTAACCGCAGCACCACTGCGCCAGGAGGGTTATGAGGACTGCCATGTATCTATGAATGTTTAGTTTGGTTTGGTTTGGTTTGGTTTAGTTTGGTTTATGGAGTTTAAAATCCCGAAGCGACACAGGCTATGAGGGACGCCGCATAGTAGAGGGCTCTGTATAATATCGACCACCTGTGGATCTCTATAACGCGCACTGACAGCACTCGGGCCTCTAGCATTCTGCCTCCATCGAAATGCGACCGCCACAGCAGGGATCGAACCCGTGTATTTCGGGTCAGCAGCCGAGCACCACGCGTAGCCACTGAGCCACCATGGCGGCTCCCATCTATGCATGAAAAGTAGAAAATAACCTTCTGCATATATGGGGATTAACCCATTACGCTATTGCCCCTTACAATTTATTTTATTGCGTCAAGTCGACACCGGCGTCACTAGGACTAATCTCCTATTCGGGGCTGCTTTCCTTTTTCGCTTCATTCTATCAGCTAAGAAGCACAGCAATAAGGCATTTCAATATAGCCGAATACTGGCGCAAGAAATGGGCGATACTCTATATGTTGAGTATTTTGCCATATGTTCAGTATTTTCAAACCAAGCAGCAAGAGCTCGCAGCACGGGGCACTGTCATGGTTCCTGTGCTCCTTGCGTTTGCCCAATAATGTGGACGTCGTTCTGGCATGGCGCTCTGTATAATGTGGATAGCTTTGCTGAGGAAGTGAGGATGTATACTGAGGATAGCCTAAATATGCTGTTCCAGGAGCTATCCGACACTAAATGGGATGTAATAGGGTTTAGCAAGGTTACGTGGACAGAACAGAGCTGCTATAAAGAGGCGCTAGTTGTAGGTTGTGCTGCCCTATCTGCCTACAATCAGCCAGCAATACGTCGAATTAGCGATGATTTCAGTAGAACTGCAGTGCACGGGGACTGGTCTGTGAATCCAACGTGTAGGTAGGAATTAAGCAGGCGGGCGAACAAGGTGTACGAAACTGCGCAAAAGAGAACATCATCCCAGAACTGCAAGTAGAACATACAGAATATAGTGATTTAGGGATCATGAATTACTTTTTCCTTAAAGGGACTCTGAAACACTTTCCGAGGAGAGCACATTAACTCACTCAATCACGGCAATGTGTTGTCATGAAGACCTCAGCCAAATAATAAACGTCTGCACGCCGCAGAGAACTCACAATCACGCGCGAAATTTGGCGACCCCTTCCCGCTGACGTTTTCATGCTCGCATCCTCCTCCGCCGCTCGCACCAGCGTATAAATGTTTAGAGGTGGCTATTGGTTAGATTTTTGCAGACGACAGGCAGCTACCCAGGTAGCACATGGCAGCGGGCCAATATTAGAAAGCCACTGGCAAAGCGTGGCCATAAGTAGGCCCAGAAGTCGCCAATGAGGATCTGATATTGGCTGTGCCATCATCAATTCATGGCTATTATGGGCCATGTTAACCAGAGTTCTCCCGCTCTTAGCCATAATTGAATAAGCCATTTTCAAAACCTGGCTATTGGGCCATGTTACCAGAGTTCTCCCACTCTTTGCCAGAATCGGCTAAGCCATTTTCGAAGCCTGGCTATATTGGCCTTGGCTTGCCACCCCTTATCCAGGGTTTAGAGGTGTTGGTGAACATTGTACCATCCATTATGCTGGGTAGAAGAATGATTTTATTGTCGAGTACCATCTCGGCAGTTTATAATTTTCGAACGCGCTAAAACTCGTTTGAGCTCCTGGGTTGGGCTTGTGCGAGTTCAAAAATTTGAAGTTTTAATAATCTTTTTCTTTCCGAACATTTTCGCAGTATATGTGTGGAGTTGGATACACAACTAATATTTTCCGACTGCGCAGTCGGAGATAGAGGCATAGTTATGAGAAAAAAACTCAAGGAAACCGAAGCTGTCAGCAGATCGCGCCGGCCTGATCGAGCTCTCGTACAGAACAGGCTTCAGTCAAGTAAAGGGAACAGTGTGGTTTTCGGAAACGATACTCGGCAGTGGGGCATATATTCACACTATAAATCGGGATACGAATGAATGCGCAGAATACAACAAGCCCTAATTAAATCTTTATAGATTACGAAAGAGCACTTGATTCAGTCGAAACATCAGAAGTCTTGGGGGCCCTGGGTAACTACGCTCTAAAGAAACAAGAATCAGAATGGCGAGTTACATCGATTTCCCCTTCTGTCAAGTCTTACTTTTATTCTCCTGAAAAGAGTAATTCAGGAGTATTAAGGGGGCTGGATGGGGGAAAGCTGGGAGTAAAGGCCTGCGGAATAACGCCGTAGCAACCTCCCATTTGCTGATGATATTGTCCTGCTAAGGAACTAAGAGGAGGGATTGCAGCATATAATAGAAAACACACTCAAAGTCCAACGGTGGTGCTAAAAATTGATTCCTAGAAAGCAAAAGTAATGTTCAACAGTTTGGGAAGGGAACAGCAGATCACGATATGCAGAGATATATTTGAAGTTAAAAGGGGAATACATCTACCTAGGCCAAGCAATGAGCGCATATCTAGATATGAAAGTGAAATAGCAAGCAGAATAAGAATAGGTTGAGTGCATTTGGCAGGTGCTCTCATGTCATGAACAGCACCTTATAGAGTATTCTTCAAGATGACAGTATATAACTGTTTTATCATGACAGTACTCATTTGTGCTGAAGAAATTTGGAGGCTAACGACAAACTGTATATAGGGACGTTTAAATAGCACTGAATTTCACATTTGTCGCAACTTATGTTGCGACTTCTCCGCGTGTCTGCGTCCGTTTCTTTGTCCGCCAGATTCGGGCTCCAAGCTGCAGTAGCAGCTACCTGCTAGGCTGTGACGGTGCCGATTTGTCACCTTTTTCTACATTTTGATTTCGGCTCTCTATCTAGGTTACTGTCAAAAACTAGGTTGCTCTCAACCCGGCGGGCAGGGTGTGATGATGTCATAAGGTCACGTGACCTCTTTCTACCAATCAGCGAATTTCCTGACACCAGACGTCAGCGGGGCTTGCTATGACAACTCTGATGCTGTCGCATTAAAGGCTAGAAATAAAGCTGCGGACATAATAGTGAGCTATGGTAAAAAATGCGAATGAAAGCAGATTGTAGAGTATGTGTTGGATCAAGAAGCTGAAGTCACAAAGGCAAGATAACAGATAGCTTCTTAGAGGATAGCGGAGTGGATTTCAAGAGAAGGCAAACGTATAGTAGGGGCGGCAGAAGATCAGATGGGCGGATGATAACAACGAGATCTATAGAATAGGGGGACACTACCGGCTAGGGGAAACTATAGGGAAATGCGGGACACCAGTGCGCATGCGCAGAATAATAACTCCCCTCATGTTACTGTTCTGTTCATGCGAACTGGCGCCCCGCTGTTCCCTATATACCCCCCCTCACCGGCAGGGTCCCCCCGTTCTAAAACTCACTATTAGGATCTTTTCAGGGTAAGCTGGCCGCAACTGGCACTGGACAGTGCCTTTGTCCTGCAGTGGACGTAACTTGGCTGATGATGATGACTGCAGAAAGAAGTGACAAAGCTACTTCGTTTGGTAGAACACACCTTCTGAGATCGCTTACACACCCCGCACCCAAACGAGTGGTGGGGTGCAGCCACATTGGCATACCCCATTCTAGAGTCACTAAATAAAGACTTAGAGTACCGTCACTGCAGCACGGCGGTAAGCAGGGGCGGCCGTTTTGTTGTTTATCATTGTTGCCAGATTGCCGCCTCGGCGACCTCGCCGCTAACTTTGGCCCGGCCATTTTGTAAACAACGCTGTTAGCCACCCTGCGCTGCGGCGGGGATCGTAGCCGTACGGCATGGAGCCGCTCAGAGGCAAACGGTACAGCTGTTGCCTTCAGTTTATGCTTTCGTCGTGCGGAGCTGAATTGCTGCGAGGCGCGGAATCCCTGGTCACTGAGTCGGTCACCGGCAGCACTCGCAGCGTCGCAGCACTAGGACTACCACAGTCGCCCGACTGAAAACGCATAAGCCACAAAATGGCAGCCCCCATGAACCGTCGCAGTGTAAACAAATATCACGTGATGCAAACTGACCAATGATCGTGGCGGCGGCACAGAACAATAGGAGAAAAGAGTGCCGGTACTCTAAGTCTTTATTTAGTGACTCTACCCCATTCCATCTGTACTTGGTTGCATAGTACTCCGACTTGCCGATCAGGGAACGGTCACGAGGGGGAGGCAAAGAGGTTGGGAAGTTTTAGATCCCTGGCGCAGGAGAGCTACTTAGGTAACAGTGCCGACGCAAACCCCGGAAAATTGCCCTGTTGTAGTTATGTGTAAATTGCCTCATCGACACAAAGTGCAGGTAGTGCGTGCCTCGTTTCGCGCATTAGAATGGCTCATTTTGCGCGAGTATCAATGAACCGTAATAACAAAACCCGCCTTCCTTTTGCTCCCTGCCTCACCGCCGCACCATTGCCTGGCAAGCAATATTTAACGAATATGTATACTGCTGTACGCATACACCGAATTCCTTCTTAACAGCATACTTCTAGTCTTCCGCTTCTCCGTCCGCTAATAGCTCATCAAAAACCTTCTACCGTTGTCCCCAAACTAGCCTTAATCGCTCACTCCTTCTTCATTTTAAATTCGAACAGCCAATGGGCCGAATGTAACATGTTCTCGAAAGTTATGCGGAACCGCTGAAACAATGCTAATCACTACAAGAAACCGCATACCTTTGCCATCAACGTGATTCAGCTTTGTTTGATGCGTGAATGTCCTTGTGTTTATGTTGCGTTGACTCTATTTGCTTGCATCTCCCTTCCAAGCTGTAACCCCTAT